>JAXBDA010005632.1:0-23715 GCA_036023075.1 Gaultheria prostrata
TGGGTAGAGAGTGAATAGTACCTCCTTAAATGGGGGGGATTTTAAGGAGGTACTATTCATGTTTGTATTTTAGGGAGGAGTTTAGGGAATCTCTTGGAGCCTAACTTTGGGGTTTGACTCCCTAAAATAGGGATGAGAGCCAATTTAGGGAGTTTGTTGGGGTTGCTCTTAAACAAATAAGGGTCTTGCAAATGTGTGTCCAATGGGCACACGATAAGCACACAAACAAACAAATAAAACACACACTCCAATATACTTTTTACACTTTCCAATACATTTTCACATATTCCTATACACTTTTCACACATTTCAATATATTTTTTCAACCTTAACGTGTGCCTAGCATTTTCCAACAAAAAAAGTAGTTCACACCAAAATAAGTGACCCATGATTCTCCTACATACTCAGGGCAAATCCTTCACAGACATCATAAAAGTTCCCAAACTTTTACGTAAACTACTACAATATCTCAAAAGACCACAATCCAAATGGACCGGGTAAATGTGCGAAGAGATAAAGAGCGAGAGAGACGCACGCAAAGAGAGGGAGATAGCCGTACAGAAAGAAAGTAAAGAGAGATACTTGTTCTTACCGTTGTCGTTGAACGTTCAAGTAATGAAAATTAGTTCGATGAAGAAGAGTAGTACGCAATCTATTCTTACCGTTACTCCTGCGAAAGGGGAGAGGATCAATTCTCATTCACTAATGGGAGAAGACAAAATGTTAGGGGAGGGAGGGAACTTCCTTTTTGAATTTTTTTTATGGGAAACTTGAAATTAAACATTTTCCTTTTTGAGATTTTTTTCATAGGAAACCTGGTAGTAAAGTCAAGATTAATTGGTAGTAAATATTAGACTCGGATTTTCGGACGATCTTCCCTTGTTTTTTCGGGCTAATTGGTACTAATTGGGGGTCAGCATTTTGGCACATCCAATAAGGTTAAACATTTTCCTTTTTGAGATTTCTTTCATAGGAAACCTGGTGGTAAAGTCAAGAGACTAATTGATATGGTAAATATAATAGATTCGGATTTTCGGACTATCTTTCCATGCTTTTTTCGGACTAATTGATAGTTAATATTTTGTCTCATCCAATAGGGACTAATCAATGTAAGGATTTGAAATTAACATTTAAATTGGATATGGATAGGTTGTACTATTTACTTCTTAAAAGTAAAAAGAGATACATGAATGTGCCATCAGTTACCATATTTATACATATGTTAAAAAACGGGTGTATATATACTTGTTAATGTTTCAAAATTTAAAACCTAAATTGTAATATCATTAAATCTCGAAGTTCGGTCTTTATTGGATGATTGAATAATTTCCATCATTTAAAAATTTCAAAATTTAAGGTTTTCTCAATGCCACGTGTCGCGTATGGGCTCTCATCACAAAAACCCATTCTGCAATAATTAATGCATGCGCCGTGCCTAACATTTAAAAGTAGAAAATGGAAAAATAAGAATGCGATGAGCTGCCTCCCAAACACCCTCTAAGGTTGTGTTACACAACACCTGATTTAAGGTAAAATGGCTTTAGCCCTTAAAAGTTAGTAAGCCAAAGCAAACTTATTCCACTGACTTATGATAAATTATGACAATAGTGCCCTTATGCAATATAAAATGCAACCCTAAGTTTTTTCAAGGTCAATTTGGACATTTCACTCTTAAGAATATACTTTCCACCCAATTTTTTTCCTAGAAGAGCTAACCTAAGAGTTTTATTTTTTGGAACCAACCTAGCTTAATGCGTTTTTACGGACCTTAAGTCGGGTGTTGCGGAATGCCACTTAAGTTATAAACGGATGAGGCGGGACCATGGGACTACCGCCACCAATTGTGGGTCCCATTGTGCATTGCAATAATTTGAACCGTTAATTGAACATCGACAGTATATCAAAAATTGGATTTTGGTTTATAAAACAGACTGTAATGGACATCTTAACTTCTAAATATCGACAAAGTTCAGGCCATCTATTTATATAAATCAAAGTTCAAATACTTATATACCGATGAATGTTCGATCAAATTGATTTTTCATGAATATATTATTCTGCGAGCCCTACAAGATGAATGATTCATACTACCCCACGATCGCATGGTGAGGCCCATAAATGGAACATGCAGAAACCTCGTGATTTCTGCCTCAACCGTTTATAACTTTTTCTCCCCTCAAAAGTCCCGCAAAATTTTAAAACATTAACCCACCCTTTAATTTTTTATCCTCAACTACAAATTTGAAGTTTTTTTTAGGATGATTTTTTTTCTCCAGTTGATAGAATTTTGGTATGTTAGTTTTTGTTACATTACTGCGATGGTCGAACTCATTTTTATAGGAGTCAAGCCGTAGACCTCATGATCCACAGACCGCTGCACAATCTTTGGCCAAATCCCTAAGTTAACCTTATGTATTCTTAATTCCTTTTACATTTATTAAAGGAAAATGTAATTTAAATGTTTATCAATTATTGTTTATATCCTTTTGCCACTTTTTATTTCTTACAAAGACTAATTAATCTTAGATATTTTCACCACCAAATTTTTAAAACTTTTTGCACTCTCCTAGATTTTTTCAAAATCACAACACGAGTTCTACCGATGTTCCAAAAAATATTTACTATTTTCCATAAATATATATATTCCTACTTGTAGTGATGATGGTCAATCTCAATTTCTTTCTCAAGCCCCGTTTCACAAAGCTTGATTTTTTGAGTTGATGTATGTGAAAAAATATTTCGTCTCGTAAATCGTAAAAAGAAAAGAAAAAACCAAGAATGCAGTTAGTATAATTGGATTGAACTAGATACTCAACAGAAGAGTGCAATTTTGTTCACCTTCCTTAAAAGAGGGTGAACAAAACCCTCGCTCATATTAGTTGAATTAGTGTGGATCCCACTACAAAGTGATGTTATGTTTAATACACTTTTTGGTAAACATGACATCACTTTGTGATGTGACCCACACATTTCAACCAATGAGAGAGAAGATTTTGTTCACACTCTTTTAAGGAGGGTGAACAAAATTGCTCTCCTCAATAAAATCTCCAAAAAAAAATCAAGAATGCAATTAGTGAAATCAATGTTCTTCTTCAATAATGAAGGCTTTTGGCGTGGAACAAAGAAATCTACCTAGGGGAAAAAACCAAAACTCACTCGAATGGCAAAGTTGAAGACGGTTGAATTTCTTACATATTAGTACTTGTGAAGCAATTAGGGTTAAAAACTCACCCTGACAGTACCTCTTAGGAGATTAGTAAAGCCCTTGATGATTTGATTATATCTTATTACATAACTAGTTTACCCATTAACAAGAAAATAGCGCACTGGGCAAGATAGATAGATCAAAACTAAAGGAGAATAAAAACTAATGGCGTTGGGCCTAATTTAGCGGCGGGGGAATCTTGATAATATTTTAAAAAGTAAGGTAAGTTAGTGTAGTTTCAAAAACTTTAGGGGAGGCAATATATTTGTCAGAACCCTCAAGGGAGGACAGTGTAATTTACCCTTTAGTTTGTTGGGTTAGGATCTCACGGCCCGTTTAGATGGCGTATTGGGTTTGGAAGGATTAAATAGTAATGGAAGATAAAATAGTCAGGGGGATTAAAATAAGAAGGGTAGACCTACATTGATGTGACAATTAAGAAGGGGAGATTAAATAGTCCGTGGTTCGGATAAAGGATAAAAAAGGAGGGATAAGGAGGATGGATGATGTAAAAGTATATCAAAAGACTATTTTGCCCTTTGTAATACATGTATTAGATAATGCGTTTAAATAATTAAATAATTATGTTAATACTGAAATTAATTAATTTTGTCATACTTAATAAAAATTAAACTATAGTAATTATATATATATATATAATAACAATTCTTTTTAAAATACAGTAGGTATTTTAATGTTTGTCACACCATATAATTTTTCCTCTCTTTCTCTTATTCTTGTAAACATCGAAGAACCCATAATATTTACAGCTCCTTTGGCTGCCGGCGTGAGAAAAGAAAGGAAAGGAGAGGAGTTCACCTTAATGAGGAGAAAAGAAAAGAAAGGGGAGTAGTTTCTCACCCCTCATCCAAACAAGCCTGAGAAATCAAACTCTCTCCCTCCTATTCCGGTGACCTTAGACTCTCCGGCGACCAAAACTAAGCTTCAAAACTCAAATTTTTTGACAGATCTGGGCTGACCTCGAAGAAACGAAGAGAATGGTGTAGGTTTGACGACGATCTGACGAGGTGTGAACGGCAACCGTCACCGTACGTCGACGACGATCTCTCTTTCTCACGAAATCGCACCACTTTTGGTGAGAAACAAAACTGGGGTCTGGAGGTGGTCTGGTCTCTCACCGTCTCTCGCCTCTTGCTGCATCCAAACGTGGGAGAGACTGCGTTTTCTTCCCGTTTCCTTTCTTCTCTCTCGGATTCTCGCAATCCAAAGGAGCTGTTACTCATCTCTCTCTCTTTTGTCAACAGTGTCGTTTGGTTTTCCTCTCTCTACAAATCTCTCATTCTCCATTTACCACACATATTCTACCACCACTGCCGACGACAATCAAGTCACCTCTCTTACTTGCCGCCGCCGACGATCCGATCTCCTCTCTGACTTGTTGACGATGACGATAATAGTCCGACGACGATGATCCGTAGAAGATATGTAATTTTTTTATTTATTTTTGTATTGTTCAGGATCTGATTTTTGGGTGTTTAAGATCCAATTTTTTTGTTCCCATTCTCTAAGTTGTAAATTATAATCTCTCATTTTTTGGTAGTTTTTGGTTAACCGATCTAAGTTTTCATCATAATCATTTGGAAGAGAAGGGGGATCTGGGTTGGAGTGAGGGTAGAGAAGTAATAATGCATGGATAATCCACCTTGACTATTTATAAGCACCCATCCCCCCTGCTTATAAATAGTCAGGCTTTGCCCTGACTATTGGAGAAGATGGATGAGTAATCAAGGGTGGGGTTTTGGGCTGCCAGACTATGGATATGGAGGAGAACCATGACTAATTAGTCCAACCCTCCTCATCCGCCTTCTAAAAATGCCATCCAAACGGGCCCTCAGGGACACATGGAGTGTTTGTTGTTTTGGTCATTTTCTTGACTCTGTTCCGAGAGTATGAACTCCATTTGTGCTTCATGCTAATGTGATTTTCATGTAGACAATCCGTAAGCAGTCTACTCTCTTTCTTCTTTGACTCGCGTTAAACCCGAGATTGATTCGGTTTGCTACACAATATGTGTAAGAGAGCAATAGGCTCACGTCTATACAATAAAGATAGCTCTCTTATTTAGGTGGTTTGTTGGTTATCGCTTTACCACTGAATTTTTAAGCTAGATTCTTATCGTTGTATTTCCTATGAAGTCCCTAATAAATGTCGTTCAACGTCTTTGAATGAGAATCATTTCTTCCGATTAAAATAAAAAAAATTCTAAATCTAGTATAACAAATTTTAGGGATCAAATGCCAAACTTTAAGCCATCAAGTGTAGAGCAAAGCGTAGCGAGAGAGAGAGTGAGAGCGAGAGGGCGATTGAGGGCCAAAGAAGTTTTCTCCCCCTCCGCCGCATGTCCCCTTCCCCACCGCCCTCTTCCACTTTCTTCCTAGGGATGAGCATTTCGTCTGACCCGTCCAAATCCGATTTGATCCCCGATTTGAATGGATCGTCAATATGGAGATCTGTTTGGAGATTGGGTAGGATATGGAGGTTTTTTTTTTAAATGGTTGGAGATTGGATAGGGGGTGGAGATAAGCATGTCCTCACCCCAAATCCGTTCCCCGATCCATCCCCCGCCCGGCCCGGCCTCGATCCGTTCCCGAATCCCCGAAACATATGGGCCCTTTCATGAGTTTTGAAACTTTAGGGTCTCAATAAATTTTCTCTAAGCATATGAGTTTCAACCGTAAAATAAATTAGGGTTTAATTTTGGCGTATATACTTCATTTCTCTTTCTCTCATGTATGTTATTTCCGCCGCACAGTTAATCTTCTCCATCTCTCTCACTTGAACCCCTTCCACGCTCTCTCTCTCGACTTGATTTGTAACAGAGTCATGGTAATCTCTCTCTCTCTCTCTTCTAGTTCTCTCTCACTCTCGATTTCTCACTTTGTTCATTTTTTAATGTGTTATGAGCCCATTGTTTGGATCCCCGAATTCCCGTGGGGATCCCCGTTCTCCATTTGGAGTGGGGATGGATGATGAAAATGAAGCCCAGTTAGGGATTGGGGCAGGGATGGAGGTGGAGAAGGGGTTTTGAGGTGGATATAGTACTATCTGCCTCGATCTGCCTCCATGCTCATCCCTACTAGCTCATATTCTCCTTTCCTTTATTACTTCCCTTCACGGATCTACCGGTAACTCCCCATGCATGACTGCATATGCTTTTCTCTCAATGTGGGTGGCCGGAATCCTGATTTTTGGGCCAATAGAAGGCTGATTTGGGCCTCCGACATCGACGACAAGCGGTGGCAAGCGACGATGATGGCACCGACGGTTTGATTCTATTTTTCGTTTTTTTTTGGTATCTTTAGGTTTATTTTTTTGGTAGTTTTAGATTGTTTTCGTTTTGTCCATATACTGCGGTTTGATTCAATGAAATTTCTCACTATATCTCCCCAACAAAAAAATGACGAACTTTAAATTAGGAAATTTTTACATAGTGAAAAATTTCCCCATAAACTTCATAACCAATTTTACCTTTTCCCTTTTAGGGGTTGATTGGATGGGGTATAAGAAACCTGGATAAGTTAGCCACCGAATAAGGGCTTGATTGGATGGATTTGGCTTGGTTTGGGTGCACAAAATGCACCCGAATAAACTTTCCCCCGTCCAAAAATAATTCGCCTAGATAAGGGGTGTTTAATCCTCCCTCCTCCCCCATTTCAACTCAAAACAATCTTATCTTCCCATTTTATCTCTCATTCAAACCAAGTCCCCCTTTTTTAATACCTCATCCAATCTAATTACTCCACTTTTTTATCCACTCTCCATAAAAGTCACATCAATATGGGCTTACCCTCCATAAATAATACATCATACTATCTTATCCCCCTCCATATTTAATCCACCCAAAATTTATCATGCATCCAATTGGGCCGTTACACCAAAGCCAAAGCCAAACAAAACAAAAAATTCCCTGGTTTATTTTATCGAATCTTTCATTTACACCCCCTTTGGATTGCGGGAGTTCGAGAGAGAAGAAAGGAAATGGGGAGAAAATTGAATCTCTCGCACGTTTGGATGATCCAAGAGGTGAGAGAGCAGAACCCCTTCAACATCCAGTTTCCTTTCTCGCCAAAAGTGGCGCGATTCAGTGGGAAACGGATCGTCGTCGACTGGAAGTTGCATGTGCGGTCCACCCACTTGTCGGATCGTCGTCGCACGTGGATGGTCCATGAGGTGAGAGAGCATAACCCCTTCAACATCCAGTTTCCTTTTTCGTCAAAAGTGGCGCGATTCAGTGGGAAACGGATCGTCGTCGACTGGAAGTAGCACGTGCGGTCTACCCACTCGACGGATTGCCGTCATACTCGCACAATTTTCTTCGTCTTGTCAAAGTGATGCTAGATCTGTGATCAAAATTGAGTTTTAAAACATTGATTTGGTTGCTGGAGAGTCATTGGAGAGAGTTTGGTCACTAGAATAGGAGGGAGAATCTAATTTCTCACTGGTATTTAAATGACGGGGTTAGAAAACACATTTTTTTTTATTTTCTCACTAATAAGGAAGATCACACCGGCACACCTTTTCTTTTCTTTTCTTTTCTCATGTCATTAGCCAAGAGGCTGTTAAAGTGGGGCCGCAATAACACTACACTACACTTCTGATTTTGCTAGGAGTAGTAATTTGTTTGTTAGAGTCCAAGCCAATTGTAACGCATTTGTGTAGGCAGCTGAGTTCTTTGCCACGAGGGAGACCCCAAACAAACAACAATAATTCAACAAAATTTCCGTGGAACGCGATTTAGGTTTGCCGGGAGATCCAGAGCCCCAAGTCCCGCGAGTAATTTCGGCATGAAATTTTGAACCCCACCGAATCTCCATCCCGCCCTTTGACCAAATTTCCCCCCCAATTTTGATTCCAGACTAGATCTCCACTAGGGTTTTTTACTCGCACCCCTTTTTTCTCTCGCTCTATACACACATACTCGCACCTGTATCTACAGCCTCCGTTCTTCCAGCTCCATTTCGATGGCGTCCGAAACCCTAGTTGAGAAGATACAAGAAGACGTCGTCGGAACCAAGGATGAAGTGAAAGAAGAAGAGAAGAAAGAGGAGGAAGAGAGAGAAGCAGGAGGCGATACGGAAATGGAGGAGATTAAGGAGGAAGTAGATGAGGAGAGCAAGAAGGGGAAGAGAAGCCGAAAGGGGAGTGCGGCGAAGAAGAAAGAAGCTTCGAAAGACGAGAAGAAGAAGAAGAGCGAGCCGAGCTCGGAAGAAGCTGGTACTCCGGCTAGCGAGAGGCCGACGAGGGAGAGGAAGACCGTGGAGCGGTACTCGGAGCCTTCACCGGGGAGAAGTGTAATCAAAGGATTCACAATTGGAAAGGTATCGACTGTGAGATATGAGGTGGTGTGATTTTGTGTTTGTTATGCAGCTGCAATGTTATCTCACATCAAGGTAATGTCGTTATGCAGGGTCGAGGCACGCAGCTTAAGGATATTCCGAATGGTATGTTTATTCACTACAAAGAGAAAATTAGTAGTGCTGGTCTGCTGGATTTGAAAAGATTAGTACAAGTGCTAAGTGTGGACTTAACGATGAATTTAAGATGCAATGGATTATTGACATGTTGTATGTAATCTGATAGAGCTTGTCTCACATTGGTTAATTATAATATCCTCCACTCATCGCCAGTGGTTTTGAGTTGGATACCTAAACATAATCCATTTATCCTCTATTACGTTTTCTGTTTCTTGATCTTCTGTGGTATGTTTAGTTATGTAAGGCAAAAAAAATGCTGAACCTTACATCTATGGTTTTTAGTTTTGATGAATTGGACTATGTTATATTGGACGATAGGGTGAATAAAGTATGCATGGTTATGCCATAAGTTGGTTGTTCCAGACTTGATGTGCCTCTTCCATCCATATCCAATGCGTGACACTCAAGGTCCAGGTTCTAGTTTTATTGCTGATATGTTGCGTGGGACTTCTGTCAAAAAAGTTGAGTTTGGGAGTATGATTTTGTGAGCATAAATATATGTATCGGTGATCATCATCGAGGAAGAATTCTTCAACTCGATATGTTCCATGAGTCAAGTGACAAAGGAAGAGTTGAGGCAATTATTTTGTATGTAAGTTTAATTTTTTGATGTGCTTGCTGAAGGAATTCTTTCAAGCTTTAGTATTCACAAGATTTATGTGAAAGGTTGTATAATTTGATTGGAATTTAAGTGATTTAATGGATAGTTTCTATGTGGTTTTATTTGCTTTTTGTTCAACTTTATTTATCTCTGCTTCCATCTTAAACAGTATCTGATGATTCTGATCTTGTAATCTTTCTTTAGTTGCTTTCAAACTGTCAAAGAGAAAACCTGATGACAACCTGCAGATACTTCACACTATTCTTTATGGAAAGAAATCAAAGGTGACCTTATATCTTGGTTGCTTTTCATACTTCCAGCCTTCTGCTTTTACTTGGTTGATTTGAATCATTTGGCAATGTTCTCTCTTCAAATTTCCTGCAATTTTTGTTGATCTTTTGTTCCACATATTATCTTGAATGCATTAGTAGCCCCTGGCTATATTGAAAGATGTTGAATGTATGTATATTTTTCCTGGCAGTCACACAGTTTGAAGAAGAATATAGGGCAGTTTTCTGGCTACGTATGGGTTGAAAATGAGGTACTTTGTCTAACCTTTTGATGTTATTTTGTTTGGTAATTAGTCAGTATTTTATCCATCTATTGCCGTTTGCCTTTTCAATTTCTTAACCCCATGCTCTTGTCTCTTTGACAGAGGCAATAAAAATTGGATTCGGTCTATGTTTGTTAGTCCTTAACCGTTTGTATCTTTTCTCCACCTGTTCACTAGGAAAAACAAAGGGCTAAAATTAAGGAGAAGCTTGACAAATGTGTTAAGGAAAAATTGGTGGATTTCTGTCATGTCTTTGATATTCAAGTTAACAAGGCAGTTGTGAGGAAGGTACATGTTCATGAATAATCAGTTATTCAGTTCCATTCTCTATGCAGGATATTTAACAGGTCACTTATTTTTATCTCTGAACTTGACTTACAGGAAGAACTTTCGGCGAAACTGTTGGAGTTTTTGGAATGTCCACATCCTACAACGGATACTTTACTTTCTGACAAGGAACAGGTTGAAGCAATGTATTATGTTGCTTTCAATTTGATAGCGTAGTGTTCCGGAGTGGGCAATTAGATTATGCTTTTAAATAATCAAACGCGTAAATTATCTATATATGTGCATAGGTGATGAATATTACTGAACTTGTTACATTTCCTCCAGAAAGTCAAAAAACGAAAGAGGAAGGCTACAGCAAGTTCCGGAGAGGCATCTGAAGAAGTTTCAGCAAAGGTTTGTTTTGTTCAGTTTCGTATCCCAAAATTATCTGAACTGGTTGTAGGAATGCAGATAAAAGATTCCTTAGATATTGCATTTGCGTTTGCATCAAGTTTTATACAACTCTGACAGGGCATATGGTAAAATGGCATACTAAAATTGTTGCCAATCCCAATTTTGTTTAAGTGATGCAGGGGCGTATAATTTGGTTGACGTTTTGAGACTTGTTTAGGTTCATATCTAGTTTGGAGACGTGCTCGAATGGTGCATTGGTTCTTCGCTTCTTAACATGACTAATTAAGGTGTCTGTTGAGTAATAACTAATTCGAGGGTCAAGGTCCAACATAGTGATAGGGCATAGATTTTGCTGCTCTTAATATGGTATTACATTACAGATTAAATCGTTCGGTTTATGCGTTGACTTTGCTCGACTTTTTTATGTATATTTTGGATTGCTTGTTGACCTAGATAGTTGGATGCGTTGGTTGATGTCACCTCATGTGCCAAAGATTTTTTATTACCCGAGGAAGAGTTAGTTTGGTATATGTTATGATATGGTTAGACCTTTAAATATGGTACCTTAAAGCATAATCTTATTTTCACTTTGGGAACTAGTGGTGTGGTGCACCACTAAGGTACAAATAATGCTCCTCTTTGAAAGAACTTCGCTTTGTAGGTAATGCCTACTTGTAGATATCTGGTTGCCTTAATTGCTGCTGCTTAAGCCGAGACTAATATGCAAACCTAATATCTTTCCTTTGAATTATGACCTGTACAAACTTCCGATCATCTGGCTTTAGATATGTGGAAGTTTTCCCCTTACCAAAAAAAAAAAGGTATGTGGAAGTTTTCATGTGGTTAAAAAAAGAAAAAAAAAGAAATAAGGAGTTAAGATGGATTACTGCCTCTATGTTGTTGCTTTCGTTGTGTTTCAATTTTTTTATTTTTATTTTTCTTTTATTGTGTTGCCTTGTCTTCTGTATGTATTAACGTGCTTCTGGACCTTAACTGATTGCTTTTTGTCTTGGTATATTGAATTTCTATAGCGTTAGCGGGGAAGATAATGATTTCGTTGCCAGATTGATTTCTTAAGGATTGTCTCAATACAAAATGAGACACAATTATGGTGTTGCCTTGACGTAGTGTTACCCCATTATGTGGCGTTGTAACTTTTGACTATCACAATCTCATTAGTGTTTAACCAGTTTGTAAGAAGTCACAACTTTCTTGTTGCCTGGATATCCCATTCTCTTAAGGTCCAGACGTCAGTTAAGCTGCTCTGCCTCATTGAGCTTACCTGGTAGCACTGACTAGTTGGTGGAACATACCATGTTATCTCGATGAACAGTTGACTGTTTACATTGGATGGCCATGTAAGCCAGTAAGGTTCGGTGCAGCACTGTCACAGACTACATTTTATGCCATGACAAAAACAATAGTGTACGATTTCATGCATGGTTGAAGTTTGTCACTTTACAAAACTAACATGTTGAGTTGATAAATATCTCTCCAGGCTTTAATGCTTTTGCCCATCTTTACTATTTGTCGTCCTTTATCTTCAGGCCTCTTGTGTCTGTGTTCGCCATGTTTGGGACATGGACACGCTCGGACTCGTAAAAACAGGTGTCCGAGTATTTAATTATTTTTCCTGAGTTGGACATGTGTTGGAGCACAGGACACGCACTGGATAAGCTCAGAAATGCACCCGACATACTTTAACACATTTTGGGTGAGAATGCAATTTTTAAAAGCTTAAAAGGGGTAAAAACTGTAATATTTAACTCTAAACCATAATAAGACCAAGATTAAATAAGTTAAACCTAATATTTTCTGTTTCTGTTTCTTCTTTCTCTGTTTATGTTTCTTTCTTCTTCCTCGTCTTTCTCCTCGTATTCCTCTCTTCTTCATCCGTCTTCTCAATTTTTGGAATGATTTGTCTTCAATATCTAAGATAGCATGTTTAGTCTAAGAAAAACTTAAAGAAAATAGAATTTTTTTTATATATAAATAAGGAAAAAGTTATTCATATAAATTTATGTGTGTGTTATTTATTTTTAATACAACGTGACCGTGTCCTAGTTATTGGAAAAATCAGTTGTCTGTGTGGCCGTGTCCGTTCCATGCTTCTTAGCTCATGTGAATTCTCATGTCTTCTTGACTTCCTTGGTTTGTTTAAGCCATTCTGGTTTTTTATCCATGGCAATTTCTAGCAAAATTGGCTTCCAAGTGTTGGCTGACGTTCGTATAGAGTTCTATACCATCAGTCTCAGCCTCAAGTTAATTTTGTTATACAATTTGTCAATAACAGGGTGGAAACAGTTTCTTCATTGGGTTGACAGTCGGTGGATTGCTATATGATCCACCTATCAGAAATAGAAAAACAAGATCGCTATTCATCCAAAAATGCTAGCTGAAACTCTTGTGACCTAGTGCTCATGATTCTTGTCATATGAACCTCAATTGAACAATGCTATAGACGCTAAATAGTTTACAAACTAGTACGCTAAATGTAGACATGGCAACATCACATTCGTTCATGATGCAATACGTGGGTAGGCCTATCAACTAAATGTACACATGGCAACAACACATTCATGCATGATGCAATACATGGGTGGGCCTATCCACTAAAAAACCGCCACATGGACATTTAGTGCATTTGTTTGTAACTTATTTAGTGCCTCTAGACTTTTCCATCTCGATTTCATATTTTTAATGGACTTTGGAATAAGCATCTCAGTCGACTTTGGTTCACACAATCTATGACAGCTGTAAATCTGCTTTCTAAGGAATTCTCCTGCTAGCTTTTGTTCTCGAAAGCATGGATTCCCTGTTCCATCTAACTCGCATTGATGCTTCATTTCTGTCATTCTACTCACCCCTCTCTGTTCTGCTGCCGTACCAGCCCCGTTGCAAGTAGTGATAATTGTGACCTATTCTTCCACTTTTAAGAATGTTTTACTGTTTGTTTTATTCTTGATTCTTGCTTTTCTGCTTTCTCTGGATGGTCCAATGAAGGAAAAAGTTATTTTTTTAGTACATTTTGCGTAGCATTTATCCATCAAACGCTTGTTTTCTGCTTTCCTGCTAGCTGTAGTTTTTTTTAGGCACATTTGTGTTGTTTTTATCACGTTGCACCTGCTGAAGCTGTAGCCATGGAGATAAATTGGTGTTTTGTGTATGCTATGCAAAATGTTGATTGCATTTGTGTTGTTTTAATTGCGTGATTTAGTGTGGGGCCTATACTGTAGGATGATAATTTTCTGCATTTGTAAATGCTAGTTTTTTTAAGCATGTCAGAGAGCAAAAATACTTGCAGCATTTCTGGGGCTATCACGTTAAATCCTTCCAGTATGTGTAGAACAAAGTTGGCTGAAATTTTCCTTTGAAGTCTTGCTTTAGTATAGCAGTGTTATTGTTTTTTGGTATCTCTTCTGATTTTTGTGTATAGTGCAGCTCTACCTCACTGTCTGAGCGTCGGTAATTTTTTGCAGTGGATTTTGTTTAATTGTTGTCTTTTAACATATAGAAGCGGAAGAAAACCCCTCAAGCTGGCGAGAAGCGTAAAAGCACTTCAAAAACTGAGGAAGATGAAGTTGATGATAAAGTTGAGCCTTCAGATGCAAAAAGTGAATCTCAAGAAGATGATGACGAGGATGACTCGGTTCCAAAGGAAGAGAGTGATCAGGAGGGGAGCAAGTCTGAAGAAGAAGAAGAAGAGGAAGATGAACCGGAGCAGGCACCAGTTGAAAAAAAATCTTCTAAAAAGAATGTGAAGAAGGATTCTGGTTCCAAGGCTAGTGAGAAATCTAAATCTATCACAAAGGTTACCTCCGCAAAGTCTGTCAAAACCCCTGCAAATTCACCCAAGAAACCATCTGTGCCGAAGTCAAAGAAAGGCGATAGTGCTGATGGAGCTTCTGGGTCAACGCCTAAGACCAAGGTCTCTGCAAATAAGAAGCAGAAGGTTGAAAAAGAAAGTGAGGAGGACCCAAGTGCTGCTACCAAGGAGAAAGGAACAAATAAGAAACAGTCTAGAAAGTCTACTTCAAATGTATCGGCAAAGGATCAAGGTACATATATTTCTTCATGCTTTGACGCCACTAATGCCTACAACAACAACAATAACAAAACCCATCTAGTCCCCAATCATTGGGGGCATGGGCGGGGATGATTGGAGACAGACCTAACCTTGAGCAATATGCACAAAGTGGCTGCTCTCAAAATACCACTGAAATAGTGGCCGCCCGAAACCTCCAAGAACCGAGGAGCTACAGCGACATTTTGCTGCAAAAAAATGCCCCAAATCAATTTTTGGGACGTTTTTCCACTAATGCCTGAATTTAGATAATGTTTGTCATAAAGCTCTTTTAAGGGTTTATGTTTTTGAAGCCCTTCATTGTGAAGAGTGTATCGAAGCCCATCAATTTTTGGGACTCGTCTCCCTTATTTGAATTTATCTTACCATAAAATACGTTTATATAAGTTCTGCTTTTCCTTGCTCGAATTTATGTCCTTATTTTGCATATTTCTGGAAATATTGTCCTGAGTCCCTATTTGGGTAGGAAAAGGAAAAGCTAGCAAGAAGGCTAAGCCAGAACCCACCAAGGAAGAGATGCATGCTGTAGTGGTCGATATTCTGAAGAAAGTGGACTTCAATACTGTATGTAGCGCCTTATTTCTGGCCTTGACTGTTGAAATGGTTGAGCTTAACACTGATTATTTCACTCTTACACAAATTTTGCGCTTCTCGTAATGCAGGCTACTTTATCTGATATTCTGAGGCAACTTGGTAATGGCCACGTCTCCTTACATTAAATTTGATAAATAGTCCTTTTAGTGGTGCTAGCTTTTGATTGCTGGAAATGGTTGTTATAGGTACCCACTTTGATGTGGATCTCATGCACAGAAAAGCGGAGGTGAAGGCAATTATTACGGACGTCATAAATAACATGTCTGATGATGAAGATGAAGGAGAGGAAGCCGAAAGCGGAGATGATGTTGAGAAAGATGAGAACGGTGACGATGATGCTTAGCTCATTTAACAAGAGGGCTTAGAGCTCATTTGACCCTTGTAGTGCAGATGAGTAATGCAAATTCACTTATTGTGGTAGGTAGTCTGTGTACAAAGGTTTCATCACCGAATAGAGGCCGTTTTAGTTTTTACCTTAAAATGAATTGCCCCGAGTTAGGTTTGTCTGTACCATAGACACTAACCCGTAGGTGCTTTACTTGATATTTTTCCTCCCCAGAAGTTCTTTTCCATTCGATAACAATTTCCTTGTAGTTGTACTTAGTTGCTAATTTATCTGTCGCAACTCCTTGAAAGTTTTCGGAGCTTGTATTGAGTTGTTTCTTGCTGTAACTGTGTAGATTTCATATGCGCTTAATGAAATGATCCGACTTTTTTCACCTGAAGTGGTGATGCTGTAAATTAGGTTGATTTCTACTCTGTGAATGTAGCTACAATGCTTCTGAACCTGTTTTAGGCCTATTGTGAGGTTTTTAACTCTTTTTATTTCTTAATGTTCCCCAGGAGGTTCAATAAAATTAGGTTGTTATTGTGAACCTGTTTTAGGTTTTTTATTTTATTTTATTTCAGTTAGAAATTTGGTGGTTCGGAAATTTGTAATTTTGTCAAACAAGGGAAGGATTTTCTCATTATGTAAACCCTCAAGCACTTCATGTTGAGTGAGCTGTCTCAACAAAATGGGTATCTTGAATTACTTTTTTCTCACTCCCATGTGCCAGAGAATCAAGAAGATTGTTGAACCTCCTGGGGAAAATAGAAATGGTTTGATGTCATGGAAATTATTGATTCTCTCAGCATGTGGCCAAATGGTGGATGGTAACTGATTTTGACCAGGCCATGAAGAAAGATTCTACGGTCAGCTAGCTGCTGCAATTAATATACTCAAACATTTTGCTAGTGTCATTGTGGGTACCAAAGCCAGTTGGGTAACCGATCAAGCTATTCGCGTTTGTAAGACTCGAAAAATAAAAATGATATGCCGGAATTCGGGCCTTATACCTCAAAGGGATATACCTGCCAAGATGGTTTTGAATTGTGAAAACTCTATTGTTAAGATCATGTGCTGTTTTTTGCTGGATTGACTTTTATGGAGGATTAGATTTTTTTGGGAAACAGGTAGTACATCTTTTCCTGCTTGGATATGGGAGGTAAATTTGGCAAAAGATTAATTGCATGATTAGAGGCTAAGGAAGTGAGATCCAGATCTATACACCTAACCCTAAATAAAGTTAATGCATGCAATCTGCCCAATCCAGCTATGGACAAACCAAAAGAGTGGTGAAAGCTACTCTGCTGTGTAAAAGTGTAACCCAATTAGCACTGAGAATTTGATCATAATCTTAAGAGGAGCTTACGGCATGCTCGTAAAGTCACGGAAATCGAAAAAAGTTAGGGTTTTGAAAATCTCATAGTAAGTCGATTAAGTAAGAGAAATTTGGATGCCATTCGCAGTGAGAATATGATCAATATTCTTTAGAAGAGATTAAGGTACCCTCATAAAGTCACGGAAATGACAAAAAGGTTAGTGTTAAAAAATTGTACTCGTATAATTAATTAGATTAAGTAAGCGAAATTTGGATGCCAACCCTACCTACTAACCCCAGAGTCTCTTCAATCATCACCATCTGCTCTAAAACCCCTCTGGGCTGGTAAAGTTTTGGTATGGTGGCAAGTAGCCAACCGCCATCTACATGACACATCCGCAGTATCTTCCAATCCAAAAAGCTTTGTTCAAACCAAGACTCCAAGAAAATGTCTCTCTCTTTCAAAACCAGCTTTGTCAATATTTTAAATAGATCCAATGAAAGATCAGTACCTGTCACTTTCATGGCATCTTTGTTAAACAAAACTGTGTAAATGTCAATCTTTATTTCCCAGCCACTGCTATATAACTTCTCTCAATTCCTTTTGCCTGGAACAGCCTACTCTCTCTGAGCATCCTCTCCCCAAAGCCAAACAGTAATTGTACACTTCTGCATCGCAGGTGTGTTTAATACTCTCTATTTCGTTGTACAAGAACAAAATGTTTATTTGACGAATTTCGAAACTTGTTTTTCACATTTTTTGATTTGAGAAAAAACCAAGGTTCTAAAAGATGCTAGTCGGTCCCAGGTCGGTCGGCTGCGACTAGCGACTTTGGCTGACTAATCGCTGACTTCTCTCTAGCTAGGTGGCCGACTAGTCGGATTTCAATCAAGTCGGGGGACCTCCGACTAGTGACTTGGGGCCGACTAGTCGGCCGACTTGAACGATTTTTAGAACACTGGAAAAAACCCATTTTATGAAAACACCAAGAAAGTATTCTCAAATCTTTGAAAAACATTTCCGCTCTAAAAGTAAGTACGATGCGACTACGACTAGTGTTTCTGTTTTCAAAGAGTTTATTTTTTTGAATTTCTATTCCTTAAAGAAGCTAGATCATGAACAGAAAACTACCATAGGCTTAGTTACTGCATTTGCAATTCTGCATGCACCAAACACTTACTGATACTGATTTTCTCTCCTACGTTGATACTGATATGATACTGATTTTCTCTCCTACATTTCACTTACTCTCGAATTATGCTAACTTTCCTTATTGTCTGACTCGGGCTAGGGAACTTGTTAAAAGGAGTTAAATCCCTCGCAATGGAGAATGGTGGTCACAAGAAGTTTGAACTTGCCGTGAAGCAAGGAGTGCCAACTCTAGTTCCTCCGGCAGAAGAGACCAAAAACGGCCTATACTTCCTCTCCAACCTTGACCAGAACATCGCGGTGATAGTTCGTACAATTTATTGCTTTAAATCAGAGGAGAAAAGCAATGAGAAAGCAGTGGAAGTGATCAAAGACGCTTTGTCGAAAGTTCTAGTCCACTACTATCCTCTTGCAGGGCGACTAACGATTAGTCCCGAGGGAAAGCTGATAGTGGATTGTACTGCGGAAGGTGCTGTTTTTGTTGACGCAGAAGCAAATTGTACACTGGAAGAGATTGGGGATAACACAAAGCCAGATCCTGTGACTCTTGGGAAGCTGGTTCATGACATTCCTGGTGCTAAAAATATACTTGAAATACCTCCTCTTGTGGCTCAGGTTTGTATATTACTTGGATGTTTTGCCACTCAATTCAATCTATATCAGTCGGAACATATTTTGATGTTTTCTTGATAATGGGTTGATTCCAAAACAATACACGTAAAAACTCTCGAAAATAAGCTCTCTAGCAATCCTAGGTACCTAGAATATTTACCCAGAAAATTACCTAGAAATTGAAATCAGTGGCTCAGATTCAGTTCGGAGCCACTTATTTCACTTTTGGGGTAGTTTCTGGGTACTTTCAGTTTTCCGCCATCGAATATTTTGAGCTTGGTACAAAATTTCAGTGTTTCCAAGATTTGGTGGTGTTATGCTAAGTTTAGAGTTATTACAGCAATTTTTCACTTGCAAACTGATCATATTATGCAAGTCCGTGCCTGGAATGGATTATCAGATTTAAGAAGTAAGAAGGAATTCATACGAAAACGAAAACGAAAACGAAAACCCCCCCCGGAAAACTCACTCTTTTTCTAACTTCCTCAATATCTTTGTAATGAAAAGTAAGAAAGTGGTAAATTTATTTTTCCAGGTGACTAAGTTCAAATGTGGAGGCTTTGTCCTTGGGCTATGCATGAACCACTGCATGTTTGATGGACTTGGTGCCATGGAATTCGTGAATTCGTGGGGCGAAACCGCAAGAGGCCTACCTCTCAGGGTCCCCCCATTCCAAGACAGAACCATTCTCAAAGCCCGAAACCCTCCAAAGATTGAATTCCCCCACCACGAATTCGCTGAGATCGATGACATATCAAACACTTCCGATCTCTACAAGGAAGAAATGCGTTACAGAACTTTCTGTTTCGACCCTGACATGCTTGAACAAATCAAGGCCAAAGCAACGAAAGATGGGGCGCTAACTAAGTGCACTTCATTTGAAGCCCTTTCTGGATTTGTATGGAGAGCCAGAAGCAAGGCTTTGAAAATGAAGCCGGATCAACAAACAAAGCTCCTGTTTGCTGTCGACGGGCGGTCTAGATTCGACCCTCCAATCCCACAAGGGTATTTTGGGAACGGAATTGTGTTAACCAACTCAGTTTGTGCTGCAGGGGAGTTATTTGATAACCCTTTGTCTTTCGCGGTAAAACTAGTCCAAGAGGCGGTTAAGTTAGTTACAGACAGTTATATGAGATCGGCCGTAGACTACTTCGAAGCAACTAGGGCTAGGCCTTCTCTGGCTGCAACCCTTCTGATCACCACTTGGTCTAGACTGTCTTTTCACACCACCGATTTCGGGTGGGGGGAGCCTGTCTTATCGGGTCCCGTTGCATTGCCCGAAAAGGAAGTGATTCTGTTCCTGTCTCATGGAAAAGAGAGGAAAAGTGTCAATGTGCTCCTCGGATTGCCGGCTTCGGCTATGGAAACCTTTGAACAGCTTGTGAAGATTTAGAAGAAACAAAATCTGTTTGCTGGTAATTTACAAATCATTGTGTTCTATTTGTTTTCTTTACAGTCTATTTTATTGAGGCCTAATGTGTACTTCATGCCCGAAGCTTCCAACAGAGAGGGGAGAAAAGACTATGTTAAGAGCAATTCCATTTAAATTGCAAGGCTGGCTGGCTCTGTTTGGAACAGAAGGGCAGAAGGGCTGGAAATCTCTGTCTCCTGTTTGTTAATGTCATTGTCAACTTTTTATTTGGATGTAATTTGAAGGTGTTATATTTGGTTTATGGAACTCAATATTTGAACATTACAAGCATTGTTTTTATCTTTTGAATCTTGAATTATTATGAAGGGTTTGTAAAGGGAAAAAGGGAAAGGTAAGAGATTTCATCACAAATTCGAGATCCAAACACAATCTTAAAGTCGAAACGAGTGTTTCTGAATTTGTATTCATCTGAACATATGATTAATGCTTGTGATTTGTTATCCTTATGAGAAAACTTTTACTGTGGGTTTGCTTCTCGTAAGAGCGGTGATAGTACAGACACAAATATGGAGATAAAAGATTAAAGACGAGAACTTCTGAACTTGTAGTGTTTGAGTGCGAAAACACTGAATTATAATTGGACTCGAAAGACAGATGTGTCGCGTGTGAACCCCACACAATACATGCATGTGGGATCCACACACCTTGTACAAGGATTTTCCTTCACATAAAAGCCTCACAATGAGGCCACAGGCCCAAAGTCGTCAGTTTCTATTGGACCAATTAATGCTAGTCTACTCTGTGAAGGCCAGTGGAATCCCACATAAAAAACAATCTTGGAAATCCAGTCCAGACGTTATTTTCCCAATGCTTCAAAGCCCAAATCTTAATCAGTGATTGCTTGACCTCTGATTTATAATTTTCAATTTGTTCCGACCTAGGATAATAAGCTCATGAGCTTGATCTTACTTGACCGTCAAGAAACGAAAGAAAACTTTCATCTCCAAGTTTCACTTCACACCCAAAACCATAAATGCACCAAGAGTAGTTGGGAAATATTCAAGTACCTAAACGGGCGAGCTATATCAGAGTAATTATTTTGGAATTGAGTTGTATAGCTTCTCATTTATATTTACCTGTTGGGGTCCCCTAAATCATAAACATAATCCTAAAACTGTCAACATTTATGAAGTGAATTTTTTTTGAAGATCATATCTATATGCTTATTTTATTTTGGTCTTCCTAGGAGATATGCAGGTACTGTTTTCGCTCTCATTTTGCCCTTCTCTTTTTGGGTGTGTTCCGAATTGGTCCTTTAAAACTGTGGCAAGTGATTGGTATGTACTGTAGGTGGTCGAGTACTTGCGATGTCAGGAGTTAAGGGGGGAAATAAATGAAAAGCATCCCTGGCACCAACCAAACTTGTTTCTGTTGATCGGTGGGAGACCTTGGCTTTGGCTGTAGCCCTCCCTTTTTATCTGCTGATAGCTACTACTTGTTTAACAAATTAATTCACTTCTTATCGATAAGAACTTTGAGTGACTGATGGATGTTGGAATGTAGTTTGCGAAAGTGAAGTATGGTTCCTTGCCGTATTTCAGGATCGAAGGCTTGTGATACTTTCGGGTTGCAGCATCGAAGGATTGTTTACGAATTTCTAGCCCTCGATCAAATTCTCCAAATGTGGTCCCTGTTAGTTTTGACTGCATAAAACCAATACGTATTTGCATCTTTTTTATAATAATGTGGGAGTAACACGAACAATTTTCCATTGCTCCTGTTGGAAAATATTATTAGAATATAATATTTTAATTTGATGTGAATGGAAATTGATTTGTTTAGGAGTCGTTTCTCTTCATTGGTGTAACGCCCCGAAAATTCGGTTTGTTATAAAAACGATTTAAAAAAAAAAAAGAGTTTAAGCTACATAAGAATTTTTTTTTCGAAATACAATAAAAGAACACAACCCATTTATTACAACCGTTAATTAAAAATATTACATTACCGAATAAAGTTAAAAGTGGATTATTTATTACAAACATTGAACATAAAAGCCGGAAATAAAATGTCTTTATTACAAACTTGAAACGTAGATAAAATACTTAAACACACAGAGCCAACGTCTAAACTACTGATATAGCCACGGCTCGGTCATCTCGGCAGCATCCTCAGCCGCTACAGGGTTATCCTCGGGATACTCCATGTCATAGCTTGTACCTGGCGTCAAATACCATGGTAACGTAGTACCGTGAGTAATGACACCCAGTAGAACAACGTAAAACTACCCTCATCCCAATGCATGCATAATATCCATAATCACATAAACATAATTAATATTAAACAATAGAACAAGTAATTTTTACCCCATTTCTATTAACGTGGTCTATCCTTACGATGCTCTCGTTTACCATGTACCCATTCACTGTGTTCTCACTCATCACCCTACACAACACTTGGTTCCATACATACTCCATATTCACTACACTTGGTTCCCATTCATTATGTTCCCGTCCATTATGTTCCCGTTCACCACCTTCGGCACGGCTCAAGACATAACACGGCTCAAGATATAACACGGCTCAAGACCAATCCACCATTTGGTTCCCATTCATTATGTTCCCGTTCACCACCTTCGGCACGGCTCAAGACATAACACGGCTCAAGACATAACACGGCTCAAGACCAATCCGCCACTTGATTCCCATTCGTTATGTTCCCGTACACCACCTTCGACACGGCTCAAGACATAACACGGCTCAAGACCAAGTGCGGCTCACACAACCCCATCTCCATCATTTCCACATCCCATAATCCATCGGTTTACAAATGTAACGAAATGACGTATCAATACTTCCCCAAAAATTATGAAATTCAACAGAGAGATAGCTCGTGATCTTAAGAACAAATACCGTGTTTTACGCGAAGGCCGAATCTGACTTTAGACTGGGTAAAAACGCGTATGAACAGAAAGTGTCGAATCTGCCACAGTTTACTAAAATTGTGATTCCCGGAGATCTAACCGTTGGATTTTGTCCGTTCAAGTTTCTAAACGTAGCTAAGACATCAATCTATCACCCTACCGAATTTCGTTGTAATCCGATGACTCAATCGAATCCTACAGATTTATAAAGTTCCTGTCCGAATAGAGGAAAAACGTTCTGAAAATAGTTTTGGGCAGTCTTGGTATTTCAGTCATAACTTTTTACACCGGACTCCGCTTTGGACAAGTTATATATCAAAACTTAGGGAATTCAAAGAGCTACAACTTTGTAGTTTTACACTTTTCCTAATTTGGCCTCTAAGTGGCTCTAAATACGTGAACAGTGTCGGGCAGTAGTGTTTTACTGTATTTCTGCTCGTATATACTCGTTTTTGGTGTCGAGAGTGACTTTTCTCAACTTCTATTGATCCGTTAACTGATCGGTCCGTACAATCTACATAATATGGTGTTTTCTATGACCCTTACTACCTAAACAAAGAATCGGGTCAAGAATTTATAAATATCATCATACCAAAGGGTTAAAGAAAGTTTATCAAAGTTCTACCTTAACTTCCGCAGATTAAGCACACGAATGAATGATCTGATCCGTTGAGTACGTCCGGAACCCGTCAATTACTCTAGGTTGAAAAGAGCGTCACTTGGGTGTGATCCGGAAATGGTGATCCTCCTAAGTTTTAAGTGAAAAGAGGGAGAAGGAGGAATGTTGAGAGGAGAGAAGGAGAGG
>JAXBDA010005633.1:0-23713 GCA_036023075.1 Gaultheria prostrata
TCATTTTTGTTTTTTAGGGAGGGGTTTAGGGAGTTTGTTGGAGCCTAATATTGGGGTTTGGCTCCCTAAAATAGGGATGAGAGCCAATTTAGGGAGTTTGTTGGGCTTACTCTTATTGCTTCATTTTGTTATTCTCTCCTTGTTTATTTCTTAAACCAATCAAAGGGAATAATTTTTTTACAATATTTTTTTTTTTCTTCTTCTCTAAGTTTCAAACAAATCCTCTAATACAAATGAGTACATTTTTTTTTTTGGATATGACTTTTAGATTCCACTACCACAACAATTCGGTATCAAATCTCTCTCTCTCTCTGCCGTTCAAAAATATAAAATCTCTCTCTCTCTCTCTACCCTTCCTTTTTCAAACATCATTGCCTCCCACCATTGTCAACAATCTCCTCACTCCTGTGTAACGTCCAAATCATTTTAGGGGGAAAAAAACATTTTTATTTATTCCCCATAAAAATTTCCACCTCATCCTCTGCAGAGTTCATCAGACCACCCGATCCCTCCTCCAATTCAAGCATTTTCAACCCAAAAATCAGGGGATTTTGATTCCACTCCAGCCCTTCTCCCCAATATCTTCTATTCTTACAACCCAATTGATTTGGACTTGAGATTCGGTTTGGTTTATTTTCTGTTCCTGTTGATTTAAAAGAATCACCTTCTCTTTTGGTCTTTAATCCACAGAAAGAAGCTCTAGAGAGATCTGTGCCCTTTTTCTTTTTCTTTTCTTTCTTTCTTTTTTTTTTGCTCCCCCTTCGTCAGATTGACTGATTTGGAGCCTTTCAAAGAAGAACTTACAGACAAACTCAAATTTGGGTTTTTTGTGGTATGTTTTCATGATTTCGTTTTTCCTATCAAATCCTTAGGAACCCATTTCCAAAAGGAGGAAAATTTCATCTTTGCATCACCCAAATTCCAAGTTTTTAGTCTTCATAATTGACCATTTCAAGTTTTCATCCCTTGAGGGATTTCCAATTTGACACTTTCCCCACCTCACTCTTTCCAAATTTGTTTATTCCCCTAAACAATGTACAAAACCCAAAGCAGAAGAGACCTACCCTTAGAATTTCAATCCCACATACCCATTTTGAGGCCAAGCATTCATGCCAGAAGGGCAAACCTTACTGTAAAATTCCAAGATCTTTATGGGTTTACAGTAGAAGGCAATGTTGATGATGCTAACATATTGAATGAGGTTAGAGAAAAGGTGAGGCAACAGGGTAGGGTTTGGTGGGCATTAGAAGCCAACAAAGGGGCTAATTGGTATTTGCAAACTCATGATTTACAAACCCTTAAATCGTCACTGAAATTTTCAGCTTTGGGGAATGCAATTACCCTGAAAAAGCTCATTAGGAAAGGGATTCCACCAGTTTTGAGGCCCAAGGTGTGGTTTTCTCTTTCTGGGGCGGCTAAGAAGAAATCTACTGTTCCGGAAAGCTATTACGATGATCTGAGCAAGGCAGTTGAGGGTAAGGTCACGCCTGCAACGCTTCAGATCGATCATGTGAGTAGTTTCTTTCGGCATTGCTATGCTTGATGATGTACTTTGTAGGATTGTTACTACTTGGAATATGTGTTTGGTTTTATGAAATTGTGAATGATAATGTGAATACTAGATTGCTTGTCAGTTGTTTAGGTTTCCTTTTGTTTATTAGACGTTGTGGGAGTGGGATTTGTTACAAAAGATAGGTACTTTGGCAGTAGGATAGCGTCATCTTGTGTATTTTTTGTTATGGGACAATTTGCTACGAAAGATGGGTATATTGGCATTAGATTCTTAATTGTTCTCCAACAAGCTTGTTTAGTATTCATGATATAAATTTGATCAATATAGGGCATTATTCATGATGAATGTACTGGATAGTTAGATACATTATGAAGCATTGATTATCAGATTTACAAGTCTCTCTGGAAAAGGTGAAAACTACGTGGACTAATTGTCGAACTTTCTTCATTCAGTATCAATGTTTTATTCATTGGAACAAGGATGTCCGGTCCCATTAGTCAATAAACATCACTGGATTTGTTCATCGGGACATACATTTGTGATCATTGCCAATGTTAGGTACTT
This sequence comes from Gaultheria prostrata, assembly GCA_036023075.1. NCBI lineage: Eukaryota > Viridiplantae > Streptophyta > Magnoliopsida > Ericales > Ericaceae > Gaultheria > Gaultheria prostrata. The sequence goes on from JAXBDA010005633.1 coordinate 2,078, forward strand.
ATCCCACAATATGCATACTGTCAATCACGCGAGTACGTGAATGCAGTCGAAAATGTGTGACATTTGTTAAATGATTAGGTTTATAATTGTCATCAATCACTTTATATTCACGTTTTTCCAATCCCTGGACCCTGAACCAAATGTCACTTTGGCCTGGATTATCACCTTAACATAATACAGTAGGAAATTGGTTCCTAGATTCCTTTGTCTTTGTGGTTGGTATTGATTGTCTCCGGCTTCAAAATTCCATTTGTCCATTCCAAACAATGCTGGTTATTTGGAGCTTTGGGGTTGCCGTCGTAGGAATACCAAATGAAACCAATTTGACGAAGTTATTAGAGGCATATGAAAATGCATCCAACAGCTATCCCCATTCTGGTAACAGACATCTGGTGTTGATATGTCTATCAATGTTTTTTTTTAAACGGAAAGGAAAAGTTACAGTGGGGCAAATATGGACTACTAGCTCAATGTGTCAAACAGTATTTGGCAAATTATCTGAATTTTTTTGTTTAACAGCTTCCAATGAGATATGAAGGGGTATAAAATATGATGTTGCTTTCATTGCTAATACTACTTTACAGAAACATATGACCCTTTTTGGTTACTGTGGTCCTGCATGCTGAACTAATTTAAATGGGAGAAGGGAAAACATATAATCAACAAGTTAATTGTTACATGTTCAATTTGCGAGAAGGTTTAAAGTAGATGTCTAAGGAAGCAGTATGTTGTACTGTAATCACCAAGTACATCATTAACTGATGTTTGTGGATTTTATTTATTTATTTATTTTGGCGTCTTGGAATGTATTGCCTCAAGCAGATGTTTGATTCAGGTGGTTTTCTGATACTAGCATAAAATGATTTCCCAAGATAGGAAATTTAAGGTTTCCTTTCGCAAAGATACTAAATTTTATGAATGTTTACAATCGTCTCTAATGTCATTCTTTTCCTTTTACGGGTGTAATATTATTTGCAGGATCTGAAACGAACGTTTCCGGGTCATCCATGGTTGGACACTCCAGAGGGTCATGCCACTCTTAGACGCGTTCTTGTGGGGTATTCTTTCCGCGATTCTGATGTTGGTTATTGTCAGGTAGTTATTCATTCTCTCATGTCTTAAATTAATAACAGCCAATAGTGTGCAACATTCTGGGAAAAAAAAAATTTAGACTACCACCTTGGACATTATGAAGTGCGTAGTAAATCCTTATCTATCTTTGTAAGGTGGGAGACAGCATTCTGCCATACACACTCTTATTCTGTTGTGCACTTGCTATTTATTAGTCATGCCTTGTGGAGGACAATTTGCGCTCTAGGACCTTTGTTCACTTAGAAACAGCATGGCGTTTTTTATTTGTGAAGCACTTACGCCAGGACATTTGACACTTAGCTTGGGCATCATGCCATACGTATCCGACATATCTAGTCCAACATGCCCCCAACAAATGTGTTTAGGTAGGCGAGTATGCTGTGATACTGTGCATAAGATTCCTGTCCTCCCCATGCGCACGTGGACTAAGAAATAAGAAACTTGAGTTTAGTTTGTAAATGGCAGTTTACCCTGGACAAATGAAAGAGTATTTGAGAAATAGATAAGTAACATACTTTAAGGCACATGCATTTACCCCACTCCATGTAAGTTGTAACATAGCTTCGACATAAAATCACACATAGAAAAAAGTCCAAGCCAGACACTCCACACACCAAAAGAGCCTCGTCTATTAAAATGCACATCTTTTCTAGAAACTGATCCTGGGTCGGTCAAATTGTTTCAAGTTCTTAGTCCATCATTGCGTGCCCTTCGCTTGTGATAACTTTTGTTTTTGGTTCTCTGATGTGTTTTTCATGTTTACTGTTTTTTGTCGATCACATCCAGTTCATTTTCCCGTCCATCTTGATATCATGCTTTAATCTGTACCAAAAGAAACATTTTCTACCCAAGATATTAGTTCTCTTTTCATCTCGAGTAATCAGAATTCACGAGACGTGACTCATGACTATATAGTTCACGAGACGGGACTCATACTATGTTTTAAGCATGAATTTTCTTTTCATTATCTTAAGTGGTTATTATTCACTGGACCACTTCAGACAATCTGCCAGAATACCTTGCATCTGTTCTCTACTCGCTTATTAGTTTCTTTACCGAGTACTAGTAAATTATTACATGCATCCCTTGTTGAATGACTATTGCTTTAAGGTGGCTAGTTGGCTACTAAACTTCAAGGTCTATTTATCTGATAACATGTGCCAAAATACTTTTAGTTAATTTTCGCCTCGCTAATTCAGAATTTCATAGTGTTGACCCGAACTCCTCTAAGTGCAGGGTTTAAATTATGTTGCAGCGTTGTTGCTGCTCGTGATGAAAACGGAAGAAGATGCCTTTTGGATGCTAGCTGTTCTCCTGGAAAATGTCTTAGTTCATGATTGCTACACAACTAATTTATCAGGGTGCCATGTTGAGCAGAGGGTTTTTAAAGATCTTCTAGTTAAAAAATGCCCAAGGTAATTTCTTTTTTCTTTGCTTGAAAACACACCTAACATGTCATTTTCTTTTTCCTGTCATTTTTTCTTGATTTTTACTAACTGGATAAGGAAAAATGCAGGATTGCCGCTCATTTGGAAGATTTGGAGTTCGATGTCTCCCTTGTTGCCACTGAGTGGTTCCTATGCCTATTTTCCAAAAGCTTGCCTTCAGAGGTTAAAACATCTCTCTCTCTCTCTCTCTCTCTCTCTCTCTCTCTCTCTCTCTCTCTCTCTCTCTCTCATATACTGTGCAAACTTGTTTCCAGACAACTTTGAGGGTGTGGGATGTACTTTTCTATGAAGGAGCGAAGGTTCTGTTTCATGTAGCTTTGGCTATTTTCAAGGTGATTGTAGTGCTTGTGACTTCAATTTGAAAACGATTTTAAACGTTGATTTTAGAACTACACAATGTGACAATCTCATTTGGAGTCATAAAAGTTGTCGCTTGTGAATTGCAGATGAAGGAAGAAGAGTTGCTTGCGGCTAATTATGTTGGGGATGTTATTAATATATTGCAGAAGACTACTCATCACCTTTTTGATCCTGATGAATTATTGACGGTAACATTAATCTCTTGTTTGACTTTATTTATCCATCCCTTGGGATATCATTTGAAGTGACAACTTCTAGAGTCATTGTTGGTAAAAGAAGGAAAATGCTAACATCAGAGCTCAACGGGTGGAGGATAATAAATAAAAAGTGCATAGATATCCGAGAAAAATGTATTAATATTTGTGAGGCATATGGATACATATTATCCTCTACCTATTGGGTGGAGGTTAGCAAGACCCAAAGAAGAATTCAAAACATACAGAGTGAAATCTCCTGATGAACTTTAGAAGCATGTGCAGTGGGGTAGGCTCATTTCAAAAGCTGTGAGGAAGTAAGGCCCTAAAAGTGAAATATCTTTCCCTCTGCTTCCGTTTCTCATTTCCTTCTCATATTTTTAAGAAACAAAAACAAATACCTGGTCAAAATCATTCACCAGTTTCCTTCTGCGGGAGTAAATTTTTTTGAAAATATCAAAACCATGTTTTGCGCTTCCTTAAAAGTGAGAGTTCTTGGGAAACTTCACTGAGCAGATTTCATAAATTGTTAACCGAACAAATTTTATGCGCTTTCCACAAAATGGAAGCAGTGACAACGGAAATTGACAAATTTGATATCATCCTAAACATTTATTGCAGGTTGCTTTTGATAAGATTGGCTCGATGACAACCACTACTATATCGAAGCAAAGGAAGAAGCAAGAACCGGCAGTCATGGCAGAGATAGATCAGAGATTAAGACGGTTAAACTCATTGCAAGAAGACTACAACTAATTGGAGGAGTTGTGGAAAAATATGAAACTGTGATATCATCCCTTCTATGTTTCCCTCCTTCCCTGAAAAGAACCTGAGCAAGAGAGTCCCTGTTGTTTGGTGTAGTAGGTGGTCAATGTAAATTTTCAATGTTTCATGTTACAGTTACTAAATCACAGTGCCATTGGGTGTTGGTGCATTACTCTTTTACTAGTGCTCTTTTCTCTGTAATGCTAAATCCATCTTGAAAACTACAGCAATTTTCGGTTGATCGCGAATCCCGAGTGTTTTGAATAAATTTCCCAGTTTTATGAAGTTCTTGAAGTACTCGACAACAATCGAATTAAAGCTTGTGGTTTTAGTTTCTTCGTGCAAATTGCTATTTTAATTTTCTCTGTGTTCTATTTTTGCAGATGTCAACAAAAAAAAAGAGTAAATGTCAATACCGCAGTCATTAATTTTCAAGCGAGAAATCATGGTTCAACTAGGAGGTCAGGGTGGGGGTGTCCTGTCCCTCAGTGGCTATCCAATCTTACTCTGGATGTTCGGCCTTCGGACCTTATTTCTACTCAAATAAAATCCATCATCTTTCCGTGAAAAAAAAAAAAAATTTAATTAACATGCTAATATCTTATCATGCGCCAATAGAAAAGGGGAAAAATAACTTTTGGTGTCTAACATAACTCTCAGATGCCAAAAATATCCGCCAAAAATATCCGCGTATTTTTACAAAATGTCGGAAGTATCTGTCATTTTTTTCCCAACGAACACAAAAAAAAAAGACCACCATTTTTTGAGTAGTCAGTTGCTTGGAAACATAGATGACCCCTTTATCTAGTTCAATAGCATCCTTATACCAGCTGAAATAGGAAGAAAGTAGAACTGGATTTCCAAGAACTAATTGAGTACATATGCCATATCATTGCTACCCTTAGCCGTTACATTTTCACCACAATATGTTTTCCAATGGCATAAACTTTTCCAAATGTCACTAACTTTACAGCGACTACAATGGTAACATCTACCGCAAAATGTAGTTCCGTTACCTTAAAACTTAATAGCGTTCACTGCAAAATAATACTACACTTTTGCCGCTCCAGGAGAGATCATAGATTTCCTGTGTTCATATATATTTATACCAACATACATGTACATCCATCTCCGGTTCAAGTAATATCCCTATGGAGATTGCTCCAGCTGACCAACTGTCTTCACTAGATTTTCCATGTCCAGACACATCTCATCATCCATTTGGAGTTCCCCGTTACTTTGATTTCCCTCGCGCATTTCCTCATCCAGCATCCTTTCCAATTCATCAGAAAATATGTCGTAGCTATGGTCAACATCAACTACAGCTTTTGCTCCACCACCTTCGTTTTCAACCTCGTACGCATAGTCTTCATTGCCTTCAGGAATGTCATCCAGTATACGAGAGATGTCACTGCACTCATTCATGATATTGGAGAAATCATTGTAACAGTCGTGATTCTCCTCCATTAGGTAATTTGAGATGGCTGTTCCACTATTTTCACCTTTTGCAAGTGCTTCTTCTTGCTCCTTCGGTAAGTGTCCATGACGTTGCGCAATGGTTTTGTGTTCAGCAGTCCAATCTGGCCGACTCCACAAGTATAGTGGTGGTGTCTCTAAATTCCCCTGCTCCAATTGCTGGTCATGCACATCTACCGATCCAGGTAGGTAAAATGACTGCCAATGGAATACATCGAACGAAAAATCAATTTTTCAAATTACTCAGAACTGAAAATAAGGATAAGTGCTATATTATTGCACCTTGCCAGAAAGTATCCCGCGATCCTCCCAAATCAAGTCATATGGAGGGTATTTCTCATCAAGTCTGGTAAGGACAAAAAGGAAAAGTTTATCCATCAAAGAGAGATAGAGACTGGAAGCAACTAAAAGCCCGTTTCTTCAGCCAATGTAACATGGACTTGGGTACAACTGTCTGACATGGATATAGATCAAGGTGTTGAATTCATCTAATTTGCATTGCCAAAATATACATATTGTTCCGTACTCTCATTTATTTTCAATGATAAATTGTTTTTCAAGGTGCATTAAGATAGTTCAAGCATTATAAAGGAATTTTACCAAATACGTTATGTAAATGTGGAACTAAATATTTCAGTGCGTTGAGTGTCCGACACGGTACTTTACCCAAATAGAAGTGTATGTAACACACATCTTAGATATTTTTCTTCAGAAAAATTACCAAGAGACAAATCCAATTGCTTACCGTTTGGTTTCTCCAGGAACAATAAGAATAAGGAGCTTTGGTTTGAAGGTAAGAGCCTTTTCTATGAACTGGTTGGCACGGGATGCTTGGACTCCAAAAGGAGGATTAAGCCCCATGATCTATTCACAACGCAGCAATACAGTAAACAATGAATGTATTTTGGTAGTATTGGTCAGGTCCAAATATCATGCAAATTTATTGGAACCAAGGATTAGCCTCTTACCAATTGAGATCCTGCCGGTAGTTCATTGGTCTGAATGCTCATCCAATCTCTCTTCTCAAAATTGAAATCATTCTGTGAAGAGAACACCAAATATAAGGACCTGTATGTTCACATATGAAAGTAAACTGAAAGCAAAAAGGGGGGAAGGAGATTGCTAAATCAGATCAACAAATAAAAACAAATTGCCACCTTAAATTTGGAGCACTGAATTTTCATCAACTAAAAGAAATGAACATTTACCTTAGGTTGAATAAGATCATAGTTCTTGAATGAGCATCTCTTCCCCATTTGTTCGAGCTTTTCTTTCATAAACCAACTGAAGTCATTCGAACCACAGCAAAAATCGACTATCTGGTAGACAGAAATGTTGAGTAAGCTAAAAGTGTACACTTGAATAACACAAATTAGACGCAGTTATTCTAAAACCACCAAAAATAAAGCAGAAAGTATAACGTTCTGATTAAAAAAAAAAAAAGTATGATGTTTCATTGTAGAGTTTCACCATTTCTGGATAGTATCAATTTTTTAAATCCCTTTAGTACTTGAACCTTTTTATTCTTATTGATTCTTAGCATTTCGTTGAACATTCCAAGTTTCAGGAGCTAATAAGGCTATGTAAATACAAAGCTCTCCCATAACAAATGCATCCATGATGTGAAAGAATACACGGTAGACAATTCATAGCATCGTCTGAGCAGTTCCTTCTAACATTCCCACCTAATTTTTTTTATATATATATTTCCTATGGTGATGCAGGTAGAAAACCAATTGGGACTATAGTTGAATTCTGAGGTCTGCTAAAAGTTGCTAAGAAGACAGACAACCTAGAAAACGTGGGGTAGTACATTTGAAAATTCAACAGTTTATGTTCTGCAACCTTTGGTGGTGATTTTAGGCAGGTTGTTCCTTGTTTTAAGGACCCATGCCCTTTTCGAAGTATCTTTGTTTCGCCAAATGTATGGCCCTTTATATTGTCTCATATTTCTTTTGGGAAGTGGCTGTTAAATGCACAAAATATTGAATGTCTTATTTATAGAATCATAGCCCTAATAGAAGTAAAAGGAAACATTTAAAACACCGTAATTAAATATTAAAAGCCTCCTATTACTAATAATTAAAATAACAAAATTATAATAGCGACAATGGTGATAATAATAACAACAACAACAACAATAATAATAATAAGGGTAAGTTTCACTTACCTCCCCTGAGGTTTCTAACAATTACAGGGACCTCCCCTAAGGTTTCTAAAATTCCACTGACCTCCCTTACTTTTGAAAATAAATGTCACATACCTCCCCTGCCGTTAAAAAATGACTAACGGTGTTAACTTTGATGGTGAAATACCGTAAATGCCCCTAAATTCACACTTTAGTTTATTTTTTTTCCTTATTTGAGTTTATATTGCATAAAATTTTTGAAATGCATGAAAAAGTAACTTAATTATTTACTTTTTTCTTAGAACTATCTTTTCTTTGACTTAAATTATTATTTTTATTTTTTTAATTCCCATAAGATATATTTTCACATTTTGATAATAAAAACAAGAGTATCAATAATCACTTAAGCCCACTGCTTGCTTGTATTGGTAATTTTATTTTGTATTTTTACTTTTTTAGGTTTTTTTCTTTATCTAAATCTAAAGCTCTAATTAGACTCATTTTTATTCTCTATATTTTTATAAATTTTACCTAATTGCGCTCCCTTTTTTTTTTTTTTTTTGCATTAGAGGTAATAAAGGTTTAAACAAACTGTTAGCATGAAATTTTTTTGGATAACTTTTGTAGACCAATTCAAGGATCCCATTGAGGAAAAAAAAAATCTAAGTTCATAAATACATTATTTTTTGCATGCATAATGCAAATGCAAGGATCTCACTAATAGTGGATAGTTTTTTTTTTCAATGGGATCCCATTGACAACCTTGCATTTGCATTATGCACGCAAAAAATAATGTATTTATGAGTTTTCTTTTTAAAAAATAGGACTATTTTTTTCTCAAGGGGATCCTTGAATTTGTGTAAAAGAATAATCCGAAAAATTTCATGCTAATAGTTTTTTTTATGCGAAATGCTTGTTTCTCCGAAAAGGATGTTCATATTTAGTTTAGACTATTATTAACTCAAATGCAAAAAAAAAAAGAAGAAGAAGCCCGGTTTGGTAAAATATGTAAGAAAAAGAAAAGAAAAAAAAAGAGAGAGCCTAGTTAGAGCTTTAGATTTAGAGAAAGAAAAAGAAACCTAAAAAAGTAAAACTTTGCATTGAAAATTAGAAATTTTATTGGGATAAAGTCACCAATAAGTAGATTTTAAATATATAAATTTCATAAAAAGTGAATATATAATATAAAAGTTATAAACATTTTAAGATTTAAAATAAAAAGAGGAGAGAGAGAGGGGTATGACATCATCATTTTCTGTTACCTTTTCTAACGGAAGTTAACGACAGGGGAGGTATGTGACATTTATTTTCAAAGTAGGGGTGGTCATTGGAATTTCAGAAACCTTAGGGGAGATCCCTGTAATTGTCAGAAACCTCAGGGGAGGTAAGTGAAATTTACCCTAATAATAATAATAATAATAAAATAATTACGAAAATAATTCCTTGACCAAAATCTTTCTCTGGCAACTACAACATTAACATCCCGCATCAAATATACTCGTCAGAGCAATTCCCAGCGTATCAGAGCATATTAAGGTTGCACATATTACAAGTACAGAGACAATAGCACATTACTATGCCCAAGCAGAGTAGTGATTCCATTCAATGATACCTTGCTCGATCTGCATATTTAAATGGATAACTTCATCTATTTTAGACAACTTACATATTTATATGTGGCTCACATGCTGCATGTAATAAAAGGTTGGGATCACAGACCATTGGTGTATGTTCTCATTTTTTTCGTGGTGCTAACCATAAACATATTTAAAAGGCCTAAATGAAAGACTTAAGGAAATATTAAATTGGATTTTGATATCTTCGTTCTTCAAGTTATAACATCTAATGAAAGCACAATAGAGTAGTAGCTACAAGGGTACATGCCAACAACAGATTATAAAATAATTATCCTGAAAGGGATGGTAGAATCGTCTGGCAAAATCAGGTAAATATAAGGAACTCCAAACAGTAATTACCGTGTCATTCTCTTGCACGTACCAATGGAGACGATTAATGATCTGCACATTCAAACTCATGGCATAAGCTTCAGCCCAAATTCTCTCAAGTAGGTTAAACCAAGTCTCAACATAAAAGGAAAACTCACAAGGCTTAATACTGCATATCTTGTGGTAGACTAAACATCGCAATGACAAACACAAATACAAAGAAAGTTATCTAACCTCCTTAAGCTTGTCAACTTTTGTGAAATGACGTCCAAAAGATGTGTAGCGCACGTTATGGAGAAAAGGTGCAAGATAGACCGTGAGCTTTTTCTGCAAAATATTAGCAATGGAGTTAGTTCATTTCCAATTGTGCCTTCAAACATGGGTGGCTCCAGAAAATTTCTTGAGGGTAGTCATTGAAGAACTCTAAATTTTAAGGACTCTATAAGGAAAAAATTAACTTAAAATTCTCTGAACACCATTAGCAAACTAATTGTGTACAATTGTTTGTGGTGAAACCAATTGAATAGCTCTTTTTGAATCTCCAATCAAATCAATTGAATCAACATGCACAATAATGACAATTAGCTCCACCATAGAGATTGAGATGATTGTCCAAGTTTTAGGTTTTAAGGTTGGGTGTTAGGAATACAAAACGTGTATGTTATGTATATACAGTGTGTATCAAACTTGAGAGTTTTCAACTGAATACTCCCCACAAGCAGGGCTGCTGCCACTGCATTCAATTTACTTTGTAAACAGTAACTGGTAATACCTAACGACTCAGGTATAGCTCAGAATTACATTCACAAGGGAATTGAAATAGAGAACCAAGCACTTGTGTATGCGTATTCAATAATATGAATACCTAGAAAAAACCAAATTACAACGTTACAACTTACGCTAGCGGAAGAGTGTTGTAAAACAAAATCTTAAAAGAGTTCCTCGTAGATTAAAGAGATGAGAGATCCATCGTAACTATAGCAAGATCTATAATGATAATCGTAATGTATGTCTTAATTGTATTGCTTGCAGATGGGACTCAAATCATATCTCCTTTTTGCATGTGGAACCCTAAGTCAGAAGGCAGATTTCCAGTTACTTAAAAATGTGAAATCATGTCTTCAACGATAACATTGAGGATTAGAGTCCCTTGCATCTCGATCTATTGGATAGGCTATCCAACCCCTTAAAAGCAGACTATATGCAAGGTGTGATTCAATTGATTACAAATGAATACATGTTGCGTAAAACTAAAATTTACAGAATCGCTATCGCAGGCAGAAGTAATAAAGCTTAACTGCTTATGTTTATGAAGCACAAGGAAAGAGTAACATTCACTGCCCCAGCAAGCAATATGTGCATAACATAACAGACAACAAGGATGTCGTGAGTCTACATAGCATTACAGAAACATTTATTAGCATGTATTTAAGTTGACGTCAAATAGATATCCACCTTCCATTTGACAATCTTTCTGAGAACTTCTGGCTGGCAAACAGCCCTTGCATCCTCAAGAGTACATCCTTCTTCTAACTTCTTTAAGGCAGCTCGAACAGCCTAAAATATGTACAAGATCATGTAGAATATTTCTTTTGACTGGTGAGAATCATAAATGCCATAGTATAAACAAGACACAAAAATGAGGTGTATTTTGCAGCATATTTCATGAGCAACTAGAAAGATTTACCTTCACATAACCCTCCACCATTCCCTTTGTAATGGTTTTGTCCACCACATATCTTGAGGAGCATTCGTTGCTAGATAGCCTTTTCTTTCCCTTTATGAATTCATCCTGTTTGAATGTAGCAGTCGAAGTATTCATTAACACCATCATTCTGCAGAGAAGATGAGATTAGAACCTTATTGTGCGAACTCAAAAAAACATAGTTAAATTTCCAAAGTGCAGCTCAAGATTTTATATCCAGAAGGAAGCATTAAGCTGCATGTCTGAACATAGGACCAAGGCAAGTACAATACCGATTCTTCAACTCTGTATCAACTGAAGGTAGCGTATAACTCACTTTCTCCATTGCAGGCATAGCTCCTACTGTGTTCTTGGTCTTACCACAAGGAAAACCTTGCTTCTTAGGCTCAACTACATAAGGCCTTGTACTCGGCCCTGAATGATTATTTCCTACAGATAAATGGCTATTGTCTGCTTTGGAAGACATGCATACTTTTGCCTGGACAGAAGCCTTGTTTGCCCTCAAAGAGTTCACGGTGACATCAGTGACTTGTGATCCAACACTTTGTCCTGGAAATCCTTGACCAAGTTTTTCGGTCAAATTGCCACATGAGAAAGACGGATACCCAACCTTTTTTTTCATCTTTACCACAGTTCTTTCTGTTACACTCCCAAAACGTGTCCTCCTATTTTGTGCAAGCAGCTTTATTCTCCTCTTTCGTGACGCCTCCACCTCTTTTATTGATAGCAACTTTAATCTGCCTTGTTTTTTTTGTCCAATGCCGGGAAATATTAATCTTCCTTGTTTCTTTTCTCCACCAATGCCGGGAAATACAATATGATTTCTGTATGGAGTCCCAAGCTTTGGAATGATCTCATGGTTCCTGTGGAAACACAGTTCACTTTTCACTTTCCACTCAACACATACGAAGAATTTACTTGATAAAATAAGATCTCTGATTTACTTACATGCAATATATCAGGATACGATTTGGCAAAAGTTCATCCCAAGCCCTCTGGTGGAAATTTTTACCTTCAAAAGCAATATCTCTGACAGAAAAAACATAACGGTCAGTTTCACTACTGACATCTCAAATAGTGCTTGATGAAAAATGGCAGCCAGATAAGAGATGTGAAAAAACCTAGAGACTACCTGGGTAAGCATTTCCTGTGAAATGCCTTAGGACACCGCCTACACATTGCAAATTGCAAGTCATTGACCATTTTATCTTCTCCTTGCTTACATCTGAAACACTTATGGGCTGGACATGTGAATGATTCTCCTTCAGCAATTTTCTTCTGAACTTCCTCTGCCTGAGTTTCATCCCCTGGGTAAAGCAGTTTCGCTACACAGTTTGGATGATAAAAGTGGCCACAAGTTGCAGAAACACAAGGGAAGACCTGGAAAGACCAAGTATAAGTTGCAATATTCTGACCACATCTACTTGTCGAAGCCACTTTAAATCGACACAAGGGTGCAGCGATGGAGTATGATACATGTATATGTGCGTGCATACATCCCCTATGCGCAACAAATCAAAACTTCTCCCTCCCTCAGAGAGAGAGAGAGAGAGAGAGAGAGAGAGAGAGAGAGAGAGAGAGAGAGAGAGGGAGGGAGAGTTTGTGTGTGTGTTTAGACAAAGAAAACTATCAGAACATTATCTTTGTTTTGGATAAACTTACACCCGAAATCAGAAATTCATGGCCAGACAAAATGGTCAACGAGGAAAAATATATACATAGGTATGGCTTGGCATTAAGTTTTCAAAAGATTCAAACCTCCAAAACAGACGAAGAACTATTCGAAGAGCCCAACATGCCACAAGCAAAGCACTGATGCTGATGGTGTTGACAATTCATGCACAGGAAATTCTGAATTGCCTGCACACAACCAAATAATCCTTCAAGGTGCAAACCCAAATAAATCAACATAAACAAATAACGCTTTGGAGAAAACTACAAAGAAATAGAGCTAAATAAAACTTGGATCATACTTCAACTTGAGCATCACTGAAGCCAAGAGATTCACACTCTGAATCAGCTCCAGCATCTACTGTTGCATGAAAGGATCTCATACACCTTCCTTCACAACTGTATTATGTGGAACATAAAGTACATAAACCAGAATAAAAATCAGACAGAGAAAAATTACTCCTAGGAAATGCCAAGCCAACAACAGAACTAAAGACAACCTTCTAGGGAACAAAAGCATGGGAATAACAGAAGTTTTTTATTGCAGAAATGAAGATTTACTGAAAAAGAAAGAGATACACAACAACCAAAACAAATTTCTTCAGCACAAAACTGCAAAATCAAGATTAACCAAGACTACCACAAAGAACTCAAGAACGATGAAAGAACTGAAATCGTCACCGAGGGCAGAAATATAAGGTCTATTCAGTATGTACTATAGTACCAGTACTAACCAAAGGAGGAATAATATTTAGGGGCCATTCAAACAAATAAGTGCAAAAATGCATGCATGCACACAGGCTTCCCCGCATTTGCGGAGTAGCCTATAGATCTATTAGCGAAGCTTGGGCAGCTAAAGATGACCAATATGGGAAAACTCAGTATGGACTATAGTACCAGTAGCCTATAAATTTATTTCTTTCTCTCAACCTGCGAATTAGGCTAGACTAATTATTATAGAATCTTCCATTGTTTAAATATCATTATTTTTTTTATTAGTGAAATCTTGAGGTACTATATTGTCTAATGCTCATGTAATTCAATGGCAGATACTTCTGCAACACCAATGCATAAGATCTCGTAAAGAGACTGTGTCCAAGGAACTACAGCTCAACGTCCACTTTCCAACACAAGAACCTCCCAAGAGCCCAGACCAAAAACTAGACATCGTATGCCCCAATTGAAGGCAATGGTTTGATAATTTGATCTTTTGATCCTAGCTAATCAAACACCTTTTACCAAAATTTCATGGGAAGTTTCCAATACAAAGCAAACCAACTGATTTTAAATGAAATCAAGTTCCTTTGACAAATTTGCAAGGATTTTCCCAAATTTTAATGTAGCTGAAAATATTTTTATCATCTGACACAGATGAGACATTCTTGAATATCATACATTAAGCGCGTTGGTTGATCTGATATCTTGCAATAGTAAGAAATCAAACTCACAAAAGAACACCTGCATTGAGGAGTTAAACTAAATAAGGTCAAATTGGAGATTCTTGTATTTCTTCTCAGACTCAAAGCCTCATGGATACACAGTTTGAAGGAATAGAAGTTGTGTTCATACCACAAAAGCTTAGTCAAAACTAAATAAGGTCAAATTGGAGATTCTTATATTTCTGCTCAGACTCAAATACTCATGGATACACAGTTTGAAGGAATAGAAGTTGCGTGCATACCACAAAAGCTCACCACCATTATCACAAAGCGCACACACAGGATCAAATAGTACACTTCCATCATCCTCGTCGTTGTCGTCGTCATCATCACCACCGTCATCATCATCCATTGCATCAATGATAAACTTGACTTTCTTTGGTGTTTGATTGTCCTGGTAAATAAACAAAGAAAACCTCCTTAAATCAAAGGATTAACAATATGACATCAAACAAAGGAAGAAACAAGACCAAATTTGGAAAAATGCAACTTTTGTGCTGACCTCGCATAAGTCTTTTCTTTTCTCAGTCATCTCCAGAAGAAGGGAAGCTAGATACTGTAAAAAAAAACGTCAATTGAAGAAATGGCTGATAGCAAATAATTGAAAAACATAGAAAGACAAAAACTTATGTGGATGCTTGGAAGAGATAGTAGCAGAATTCATCTAACTTTCAGTTGCAAATGAGTGCCTAGAGAAAATGAGTTGCAAGAAGTGTTCCGAACAAGAGATGGAGCTCTATTCAAAGAAAAATAAGTCAAGCATGATTCAACAAATAGCCTAAGAATACCAAATACAATTTGTTTTTATTTTTATTTTTATTTTGAAATCAAAAGATTATATCATACTTGGACTTCTAGTATGGGAGTTTAGGTGAGTATTGTATCTTTTTTTGATAACTCAGGTGTCTGGGCCAGCTTACATGCACCTCAACTAATCTTGGGGGATAAATCCCACCATCCACTAGCGGGGGCCCAATTAAATTGGGGCACCCAATTGGCCCTAGAAGAGTCAGTGGCAACTGGGAGGAGGTTCTGAACCTAAAACTTTAGGAGGGAAGAAAAACCCCAAGTCCAGTCTCGTGCAAAATCAGAACCCCACCCCACTTCGAAAGAAAACAGATAATAACCATAAAACAATTTATACCAAGTAGCAGGGAAACAGACGTTGATATTTACAAGTAGATTCTTAAAAAGTACAGGATGACAATACACGCCAAGGACACATTGCGAGTACATGAGTTGTAAATATTTTATTTATGCCAAGTACAAAATATTTATCTCAAATAAACAGAATGTAACTTAACACTACGTCCGAGGTTGTTTGATGAGCACAGGGCAAACTATTCTTGTGAGTTCTGCCTTTTCCCAAAAAGAAAAAAAAAATGAAAGGAAACCTTAACTCTATATCATCTACTTAAACGACCAAAACTATCATCCCACATCATGCTTGCATTCCATCAAACTAAAAAACAAAAATATGTCATCAGAGTAAATATATTTCCATCAACTAATACATAGTTCATAGATGACATAGATAATAAGTCGAATTGAAAGGACGTGAACGCGGGATTATTATGTTTACATCTTTATCATTCCAAGTTACTCTTTCCAAACGTTAATGTACTTATGTATGTACTATCACGTGATGGAAATGCGTGGCCCCCAAGTGTCCAGGAGTCTCTGGTCGCCAAAAAAAAAAATTAGAAGAGGATAAGACACTTTTGAATGAATTTTGAACACCTGTGTCTGACAAGTTTTAGTGTCTGGTATCCACAACATGCTACCTTTTCAAAAGTGAAGTGCTTGTGTTGCTTAGTATCCCACTAACGTACTTGATTTTGTGCTTAAGTTGCCCAACACTTTTCTCAGTACCCTCACAAGATCTAAAGACAAAACAGATATTTATCTAATCTCCATTGTTTAGTAAATCGAAGATGATCACAGTTCTGCAATCATAAACACCAGATAGTTTCTCCATAGTTCACATTACTTAATGAACCTGGTCAATGAGTATGCATGCAACTGGCAAGTTTATTTATTGTTGGGATCAAGTGAGTTGGAGACAATTGTGGGCACAAGGAAACTTTTTGTGACATATTTTATAAGTAAGTGAATGGGAGAGAGAGCCCATTTCCCTTAGTCATCAAGAACAAATAAATATGTAGCACAAACCTCAGATTTTGCTATTTCTTTGTCCCTTGTTGCAGCTTCGTTAAGTAATGGCATATGAACTAAAAGATCATTCTCAGAAGGCTCGATCTCATATGAGCTACATAGTAAGAAGGTGATTTAACATATGCAAATATAGTCAACACGACGGGAAAGAATGAATAACTAAGCATTTACAAAAACCTGAATGCTTTCAACAGGTGGTTCCATACAGCATTCTTGGTTGCCTCTGGATTCCATTTCAGGAAGTGGAGGAAGTGAACTGTGATCAAGATTTTCTCAACTGTAATCTCAAAACTCTTTCTAGGCTTTTGAAGCTTTATCCAAGTTTTGTCTTTGAGAAGCAGGTAAATCTCAGGCAGCACATACAAAAGTTCAAATTTCCATGCTATCACCTTCTTATAGATCTGTTGAAGTCCACTGTCTGCACTTCCTCGTAAAAATATCTGAGTACTCAACCCATCTGGGATCTCATTCTCACTCCAACAAAGTGGTAAAGTGGAAAATGAAATGGGTTCTTCCTTGTAATCAACAAGATGGTAATTTGTGACGTAATCAGGGAGAATTTCTCCCTCTTCATCGGAGGAGGCCATTAATCGGAAAGTTGAAACAATTACTGCATTCGTAGTATTAGTAGAATTAGCAGTACTCACAGCCAACTTAGTGAATATGTAGTTCACAATCTAAACTCATATGAAATCAGAACATTGGCAATTTGAAAAAGCACGCCATTGAACGTAAATTGGTCTAGCTTAAAGTGTTTACACGTGTAATGGAACGGGGTACGGGTACTGGTATAGGATACGGCGACAACCCAAAAAAGTAGGGTACGGGTACTGCATGGGTAGGCGATTTTTTATGTATATCCTTTTAAAATTTCGGCATTATTCATTAGATATAACAAGTATAACATATTTTATAGATAGAAGCAAGGTAACAAAAGCTAATAGCACTTGAACTTGAACCCATACTGCTTGATGGACTCATCTTCCTATGAAATAAAGTACAATAGCCTAATTTTTGGTATCAAGATGGAGCACAAAAGATATTTCAAGGCCCATCTAAAAAATCAAAAAAGGGAATAGATTTTGACATAATAACGAGAGAGAAGGGGCAGCAAAAATAATGAGAGAGAGGAGTCGCAGTCGCTGGAGGAAGATCGACAGAAAAGATTAGTCGCTCTTGTTTTTCCAAAATCAAGCTCTAGATCTCAGTCGTGGTCTCAAGTTTATGAATTTATCGCATTAAGTTCTTGCATATTAAGGCCAACAATTTGGGTTTTTTTTTTCTATGCAGAATCCCTAAAGTTTTAAAAACTTTACGAATAGACCCAAAAGTACCTAGAAAAGTAGCCATAAACTCAAAAGTACCCAGTACGATTTTGGAGTACCCGGTATGTATTTTAAAGTACCGGTACCCGGTACGGGTATGGTATAGGTACTTTGGGGTTTTAGGAGTACCCATGCCCACAGGTGTTTAGTATCACGATCACACAATTTACACACACAAGCCACGTGCTCCAAAAACACTGAATAATACTATTCGCAGTGCAACAGACACATATCAGTGTTCGCAACCTTTTGATGCACGTGGGCCCAAATGTCGCACGAAAGGACCCATACTCATCGAATGGCTGCCGACACATCTGTGTCTGGACATCTCTATCCAAAGCATTTTCCTTATAACAACCTCCACCACACCATTCGTAGGGGCGGATCCAGTGTAGCCGGGGGGGGGGGGGGGGGGGGGGTCAGCTAAGGAAGTAATATTTATAAATTAGTGCGGGACATGGCTAATGTTGTTCATTGTTCAGGGGGTAAGGTGTTTGACTCTCGATGCGTACGCTGGTGTTTTTTTATTTATTTAAATGGTTAAATGAGAACACGTAATATGTATAAAATAGTCCAAAAACTAGCGAGAATTAGTGGTAGGGTAGCGGCCTACCACCTTGTAGCTTTAGGTTCGACTCCCACCTCTTACATTTTCTTTTTTTGTTTTTTAAATGGTTAGAAAAATCTCTCTCCACACAATTTTCAGTGTTTTGAGACTCAAAGCCATCCTAAAACTAACTTATATTGCATTGGTACCACAAAGGCAATTATAATTTTGTTATTTACTACACAAAACAATTATTATGTTACAATTTTCAAGTAAAAATACATAAATACATAGTTTCTTTATGTCACATAAAAATACTAGCAATAATTGAAGCGAATTCGTCCAAGGCCTTCAAATGTATAAGAGTAGTCCTAAAATAGTGACCCCTGAAGGAAATTCCTGGATCCGCCACTGACCATTCGCCTGGAAAAACTTCGAGAAATTTGGGGACACTCTGCTCCAGTCATAGCAAAACCCCAAATACGAACACACAAACACCGTATATTCATCCACACATATTTCCTCAAAACATGCATATCCACATTTATGTTCATATCTACATGTCTACAACAGTAAGTAATGCCGTTTTGCAGAAACCTACTTCAGTAATTAACGCTTTCATATCCCCACACACAAAAATAGAAAAAAAAACTCTCTCAAAATTCATGCAAGTAAACACAAAACAGTGTGCATTAGAGAACAGATAAAACTGATAAAACTGAAAAACATACCGATTTCTCCAAGAAAATGCAGTCGCGGAAGAAAGGAGAGGGAGATGGTGGATGAAAAAGGGGACCCTAGGGAGAAAACGGGAAAGAGAAATGGGTTTACCGAGCGGGTGTCGTAGTCACTAATCAGTAGGCTCTTGATGAACTCTGTTGAGAATGCCAAATATGTGAGGGTGGCAGAGAGGGTGGCAATGTATGTGACTGTACGTCTGGAAGTTTTTTACCCCCTCCGTCCCAATTTATTTGCTCAATACGAAACTACGTGCAATTTTCAAATTAAAAAATAATGTACTTGCAAAAATAATTTTCTAATCAATGTGGATCTTGTTTGATAGATCTCATTGAAAACTTTAATACGGTGCAAAAAAAATTCAAAAATTATTTTGATAAATACATTAATTTTTAGTTTGAAAATTGCACGTAGTTTCGTAGTGAGCAAACAAATTGGGACAGAGGGAGTAACATACTTTGGGAATGGTGTTCGTCTTATGTGGGTTACTTTATTGGGTAAATTTCACTTAACACCCTTAGGTTTTTGGCAACTTGTTCAAAAGTCTTTGACAAAGGATTTGTAACCTCATTAATCCACCAAACAAATTTATAACTTATCCAGTCCTCACACTGACATCTTTTTTTTTTCTTTTTTTACCTCACCAAATTTTTTTTTATACCCTATGAAAGTGCCTAAAACCCTAGGATACTCTATGAAAGTGGTTAAACCACTAAAATCCTATAATAGGAAAGTGCACCCTAAAACCTAAACCCTATGCACCTTATAAAAGTGCCTAAAACCCTAAGGTACCCTGTGAAAGTGCCTAAATCCTAGGGTACCCTATGAGTGCACCCTAAAACCTAAACCCTAGGGTACTCTTTGAAAGTGCCTAAATCCTTTTTAAAAAAAAATTATGGACCTTAGACTTTGTAAAATTTTAGCATGAACTAAATAGCCCAATAAGTCCCACTTCTGAACCCTAGAACAATTAACCATTTTTTTAATGGCAAATACCTGTCATGTATGACAAATGAAAATGAACCCGTGTTTCTATTTGTGTTTAGCAATACCTCAAATCGATAATTGTGTGCCCAAATACATTATGGAATGAGTTAAAATGACTTATATTGAAAAATTCATCATTGATAATAGTAAAAAAGTACTCCCTCCGTCCCTTTTATAGTGTAGACATTTCCATTTTGGGCTGTCCCTTAATAAGTGTGTGTTTTGAAAAGTTAGTGGGTACATTTCCTATTTTGCCCTTAAAAGTAGATTCCTTTTTGAAAAGTTAGTGGGTATTATTATATTGATAAGGGTAAGTAGTGAAAAGTAGATGTAAAAGTTATAAAAGTTGTAAAAGTTGAGAGAAAATAAGTTAAAATTACGAGGCAACACACTTAAAAAGAGACGGATGGAGTAATAAACAACAATCCGCAGTCACTTATATTGCACAAAATGACTTTATTTGACCCATTCGAAAATCTATTTTAATGACGAAAATGAAAAATATTAATTTATCAATATTAATTTTATTTTTTATTCATTGAAAGAATCGTTTTAATCAAGGTGGATAAAATATTATTTTTGGGGCTCCAAAAATATTGAGAATTTAGAGCTTTTATTATTTATGTTATTATGAAAAATGATAAATTTGTCAATATAAGTCACTTTTGGCTGATTCTATCACATGTTTAATCGAACATTTGTTTGTTCAGATGTCCGTGAAATGAATACTAAAACTACGGGGGTTTATAGTTATTTTTCATTTGTTAGTACATCTTGACGTTTTCTTCAATTAATAGTTGAAATATTAATTTCTCTGTTCATTAATTAGGAGATCCTACCAAATTAGAACAACACCCTCTAGAAATTGGCTGCATAAGATTACGAATCAAGATGTAACGCAAAATAAGATCGATTGCATATCCAATTAACGATTCGAATAGTTATATGTAAGTTTTAATGTATTTAACATCCATGCAAAAAGTAAATTTCATTGGATATCGGTATCCAGTTGAGGGAAACATATTTATCATTGCAGGAGAAGTAGCCCGTCAAATTCTAGCCGTCTTTTCTCTTCAGAAAAGCATGATTGGATCCCATCCTTATCTATTCCCGATCAATCAGCTTGATTTTTGGAAACCTATTGAAGCCTGCTAGATTTTCAAATCATGAAATATGACCGTGATATTCACATAAATTAAAGATCATCGGATATCTCTATTCAATAATTGATAAACTGGCATTTAATGTACACATTGTGAGTTTTTCTAAATCTACTACTATAGATAAAATACCCATTTTGGTGTGAACAACAATTGAGAGGCTGGCTCACCTTTCCCCCCCTTCTAATATGTCCGTTTAAAGAAATCTTACAGATTGGCGTAACTAACTTTCAGTTCTCATAACCGCTTCTGACCCCCGCCCCCCAACCGGACTGGAGGAGGGGATGCTGCTTGGCAGCTGCTGCACAGCACCTGCTGTGCAGTGACCAAACGGCTGCGTTTGGTAGGCAAACCAAACCAAGTGGTTTGCCAAATGTGATCTCGTGGGACCCATTTTCGGGTCCCACACAAATTATCCGAACCGTTAAATAATTTTAAAATAATTATTTAAGTGCTCTTGAAAAAAATCAGGACCATTGG
>JAXBDA010005634.1:0-23701 GCA_036023075.1 Gaultheria prostrata
TAATCGTCAATTTATTTATTTGTTTTTATAATTGCTTGTTTATTTTTTAGTCTTAAAAACCACATCTCAACTTTTGGGAACTAGGTTAGGGTCAATCAGTTTAAATTTATTTAGTTTTTCTATAAAAAATTCACAAGTCCCTGTGGGTTCGACCTCGCTCTCGCCATACTATATTGCAATACGATTCGTGCGCTTGCGAGTACATTAAAATTTCACAACAGTTTGAACCATGGTTCATTGGAAGGTTGGAAAAAAAATCACAAGGCAATGAAAGCACACAAAACTTTAGAAAAAAAACAAAGATAGAATAGAACGGAAATCAAACATAAGCTCTTTTTCAACCAATAAATTAAATTTCATGACAATTATGTCAGGATGAGAAATTACTTAATTATGCTAGGTGAAATATTATTTAAATTGCGTCTGTATTAGTATGAATATAGATTAGATCGGTTAAGCATTCCTACCACCCACTGCCTTGGGGTCGGGCGAGAAGTGTTCTTGATCACTTTGCTTTCATTCGTCAACAGACCTACCTTGGTTTGGTCTGGATACACGGATTTACCATTTTTCCCTGCTCACCCCTACCGCGGTTTGACGAATTCTACCCTTTCTTTGTGAACCCAAACGACAATAGGGACAAACCAGGAAATGGAGCCTGAGATCAAATTTCGTTTCAACTCTAGCTTCAAAATGAATCAAAATTTTTGCTGCTCAGTATTCCAAGCAAGAAAAACCTCAAACAATCAGCAAATGTATAAACTACTTACGTTCCACATATATTGATAAGTATATACGAAATAATACAGATCCAAATAGATTTAACCCGAAACCCAACCGATTAAAAACGACTCCATTTATAAACATTGTAAGAAAACACAAGAAACTTCAATCCCCAACATCTGTTATGTGTTACTGGACAGTGAGTTAGTAAAAAAGACTCAAAAAAATAACTTTTACGGCATCTTTCTTCTATGGCGCAATTGGGAAGGAGTTATTGATCAGGGGCTCTGCCTGCTGCGGATACCTCTAGGTGGGATTTCTTGCGATTCGCCACTGGAAGGGGAATGGTGGACTGGGAACTCACCCGTGACCCCATGCTCACTGCTGGTGAACTCTTGGCTTGACATTGCCCCTTTCCTAAACCTCTTCATGTCAGATTGGTACGAACCATCGTACTCAGAACTGCCGCTGGAGAAGAGTGCACTGTGGCCTGGTTTCACCCCTTCGTTCAAGTCCTCCAGTGACACATCACCTTCCAACGCACGTACAATCTGTTTCACAGATAGCACAGTTGTTTAGGTTCCTTCTAATCTCGTAAAATTTTGCCGTACCAATCTACTTCTGTTCAAAAGTCTGTTGCAAGTCTTCGACCTTTATCCCTTTCTTTAGGATAATACGAAAGGAACGTAGGGGATGTGCTAGCATTTACGTATTTTTAGTAAAACGGACATTAGTTGGGGCTAATAACTGGATCGGGTATGTTTCAAAGCAGTGTCAATGAAGTACCATTTCCAATGTAAAAGCATGAAAATAAGGAGGCAATGCTAATAAACAGATTAGTCGTGTAAAACTTCATAAAGAATAACGGTGTCCACTAACATGATCCAAAAAGTCCATCAATGTGATTTGGAATAGCTAAAATGGCATTGCCACCTCTCTTGGAATGTGTTTTGTTAAATGAATTACACGAATATTACTTTTCAAATAACATATGGAGCTAAGCATGGAATAGAAACAACCGATCTTTCAGTTATGCCAGAAGGCCTGTGGTTTCACGTAGGGAATCTTTGTTTCTACCCCAACTCTTTGTTTCATTCTCCTCATGTTGGTACCTCGCATTATGTAAAACTAATCCTCGCTTCCTCGCTTAGCGATTCACGGGGAAACTTCAAATTTTCTACGATGCCAAACTCTCTGACCCCATTTTAACGTGCTGACAAAAGTACCACGCTATGTAAAGACGAGATAGTCTAGAGTCTCTAGACAGAGGATTAAACTTCGTTCCCACTACGCAATTCATTTGTTTCACTGTTTAACATCAAATATGACCTAAATCTCGGTTGAATTTTTTTCAAAATGATGGCGAAATCCTGACTACTTTTGGTTCAAAAAAAGGTAGCACATAGATTCAATCACTAGAACTATTCCAACCTGACTCATCTTTGGTCGCCTCCTCGCAGAATGCCTAATGCAAGCAGCAGCACATGCTACCATGCGCAACATCTCCTGGGGATTGTAGTCATTTCCCAAGCGCGGATCCACCAACTCTTCATAGCTTCCACCTTCAGTCACATGCATTAGAATTGGCCTAGCCTGTTCACACAACAAAGCAAGCATAAATAAAACTATAAGAAATTTCAGTACAAAATGTAAACCAACCAACTGGGGCTAACTAGGTCGGCCAAAAAGGCCCATAACCTTTTCACCTCAAATGGAAAAGGGTTCAAAACTTGCCATACACAAGACTTCTCTTTATAGGTTACAGCTTCCCAATAAACCAAAATGAAAATCAGAAAGAGACAAAAGGGATGAAATTTTGTTCTTTCATATGAGATTAGTTCAAACAAAAAGTAAATAAAAGCAACAGAGCAAATGTTCATCAAAAGTAGGGATCTAATTGATCTAACCCAG
The DNA here is from genome assembly GCA_036023075.1 of Gaultheria prostrata. Taxonomy (NCBI): domain Eukaryota; kingdom Viridiplantae; phylum Streptophyta; class Magnoliopsida; order Ericales; family Ericaceae; genus Gaultheria; species Gaultheria prostrata. Next base: position 2,635 of record JAXBDA010005634.1, read on the forward strand.
TCTACTAAGCCGTCTTCGTCGCCGCGGATGTCCACTGGGCGTCGCCCGGTGATCAGTTCCAAGAGCACAATGCCATATGAATAAACATCCGACTTCTCAGTTAGTTTGCCGCTTGATGCATACTCAGGTGCCAAGTACCTGTATAGTGCATTCACATTTTTTTAAAGGGAAATCACAAAATCCAGTTAAACGCAACGAAGGTCCATATGTTCTGTTTCTTTAGAGAAAAACAATCAAAACAAAATGAAGAGTTCTCTTACCCAAAGGTTCCCATTATACGTGTTGACACGTGAGTGTTGGTATCATTGGAAAGTTTAGCCAATCCAAAATCTGCCACCTGAACAAAGTGGTAATTCACAACCATCAAATCAACTTAAGTAGAAGTTACAAAATGCTATAAGAAAATTCATCTAGAATGAGGAGTCAGATAACATTTTCAAAGTTGAAAATTGTCTTTATGAGAGTCCTACTCCAAAATCACTTCCATGGCATCATGTGCATTTTGTATCTATTATCTGTATGTTCGGATAGTTTTAATTAAGGGCGGCCAATACCTTGGCTTCATAGTTGTAGTCAAGTAGGATATTAGCAGCTTTGATGTCGCGGTGGATAATACGAGGGTGGCCTGCACACGGAAAACACGTTGCTGAGAGGGAGAGAGAGAGAGAGAGAGAGAGAGAGAGAGAGAGAGCATGAATCACTTACAGTCTTCATGAAGATAAGCAAATCCTTTGGCCGATCCCAATGCAATCTTGAGCCTAGCTTGAAAATCCATGTCTGGGTGATCCTTTCCTGCAAATTTGACAGTGAATTAATGCCATTGTACACATTGAGTCACAAGATCATCTGTCCTCCATTCCTTGTCTGGACTAAAAAGGGGCACAGAAAGGGATTTGGCATTGGTGATGTACGCTCACGCATTATGGCACGATACTTTTTGTTCCAAGAAAAGTGTTTGTTCCATGTTCCTTTACATACAAGTACATCATTTGATTTACTATTAATTTCAATTCTAAGGATATTAAGTTCACTTGAAAGATAAATGCACCGACGCAGGGGATAGAAATCTTTTTGTGCCAGACTCTCCCAATCCCCTTGTAATGATTGCCAAGAATAGGGGACTAGGCATCTTCTATCTCCAAATATCATGTCGCGATGTCCCTATCATCTTTGTTTTGGTGTACCCATGCATTAACAAACACATGATGCAGTTGGAATTTAAAACACATGAATCTATCGTGTAGCGGTCACTTAGTTGCAGGAAACTCTTATGTGGCTAGCGAATCCACCTCAGAACATCATTCCCGCGCTCCCAAGTCAAGACTCTCCTAGAGCCTCGCTTCCATTGAGAAAGGAACCCGCTCCCAACTAAGATAGAACCTCTTAGGCATACAAATCCCAAAAGAAAAAAAAGAAAAAAGATATCAAGTAAGAGAAAAGACAAAGTAATGATATGATATTTGAAAAATATTAACTTAAATTTTGCTCAACTACTTTATATAAGCATAATATTACTTAGTTATTAAGACAATCTTTGCAATTGACATGAATGATACATACTAATATTTACTTGCATTATATATTTATATTTTGATGTATTATTCCTAAAGGCTCCCCCTCCCGAAAGAGGAGCTCCTATAATCCTTCGCCCCCGCTCCCGCCCCAGCTTCGTGCAACTAAATATGTAGAAAAGTTGGAATCTTGTATTAAAAATATAAATAATTTTATGTTTTGCAATCTAAGATGTAGAATAATATTTTATTTTTAACATTTATCTATAATAAAAGACATAAAATATTAAATTAATTTTCCCTAAACGCTCCCGACGGCGCTCCCACACTTCTATGAACATCCGCTCCCCCGCCCCCGCTCCCGCTCCCACCCACGCTCCCGCGTTGTGCAACTAAGAGCTGTCAACACATTGGGATCGATGGCGGAACTGATATACTTGAGGACACATATTCCCGTGCTAGAATAAGGTCAGTGAATATAACTGGCAGTAAGAAACATACCGTGAAGGTGATATTCAAGGGAGCTATTGGGAACGAATTCATAAACCAACATCCTCTGAGTATCGGCCATGCTATATCCCACGAGTGACACAAGATGGCGGTGATGCACGCGGCTAATAATGTCAACCTCAGCCTGGAACTCTCTCTCCCCTTGACCACTACCAGATTTCAGACTCTTCACTGCTATCTCCTTCCCATTAGGCAACACCCCTTTGTGAACATACCCAAACCCACCTTGTCCCAACAGATTAGCCTTGGCAAAACCTCCAGTGGCCGATGCTAGCTCTTCATAGGTGAATGTGCTCTTGTTAAACCCAAGAGCAAGTGAGGGGTGGGGTGGTGGTAGTGGTGCCTGGCGCGGACCGGAGAAACCGGCGGAACTCATCTCGCTGCTGCTCATCATTGGTGGCGGTGGTGGAGGGGCCACCGCCGGCCACTGTTCGGAACTAATTGACCCAGGTGGTGGAGGTATCTTAACGGCATGCTCTCCACTTGGGACACCGCTCCAGCGTTGTCCTTGTTGGCCACTGTTGTAGTAATCGCTACCTGCAGTGGAACCTCTGGTTAGTAAAAGAAACCACTACAATTCAATGCCTGTGACCATGTTGAAACTGCGATATTCTGTCAACATAATCAAACTTGCTCGCAACATCAATATTATCACAAACACAACGTAACAAACCGCAGCTGCTTACATTTTCTATACGTGCATTGAAATGACTCATTGAATTCCATTCTGGGACAATCAACATTGTCCTTTATACTAGATTAAGTTTGGAATAAATCATTTTTTTGTTAAAGGCCGTCGATATTATTTAACTTTTTAGTTACTTTCTTTTTATATTTTTGTCCTAATTTATACATCATAGCGTTAGTCTCAGCAAGGGAAATTAGATAAGTATAAAAATGTCTTTTTGTCTTAATTTTTACATCATATAGTTAGTCTCGAGAGAAATAAAAAAAAGTATAACAATATAGATCAAAGTTGAAAACAAACTTCATATAAAAGGATGCTAAAAGACTATCTTTTTCGAACTTTTTTTTGTCTTTAGTGAACTTTTCCCAACTTTAGTGTAAATTTTTAATGTTAAAAAAAAAGTGTATATTTTTATACTTTTCCAATTACTCTCACAAGAGTAACGATGAATCCAACAAATTTGACCCGAAACACTAAGATAAAACAATAAAAATAAAAAGATTCGGTTAAAAAAAAATCAAAATATTTAAGCCAAGAGGGTCTAAGAAAAATGCTGGTCACATTATCCAATTTACCGCATAAAGCCCATGGAGATGAGGCATCCCACATGTTGAATCAAAATTTGAGAATTCAACAAAAACGAATATTAAAAGTAAGCAAACTGCACAAGAAGGACATGAAAATCACCTTTCTTTGAGGAAATTGAAAAAACACCTAAAATACACAAAAATGGCTCAACCCCCGAACCCATAAAGCAATCATCAAGAACCACAACACAACGCAAAACGCACAAAATTACGGGCAGAACAAAAATGGACAAGAATGCCGACCCACAAAATTAACCAAGAACCACAACGCAAACGTCTTTAAAAAAACGAATGCAATGCAGAAATTAAAATACCTTCACTGCAATCAATCAGTTATCTGAGAATTAAGGCCAATTTGAGTACTCAAAAGCCCTTCTCTCTTATTATAGTAGAGCTTCTTTGGCCACTTCAAGCTTTGGGATTCCTTCCGGTGAAATCTGAAGTAGTTTTTCTTATTTCATTTTGTCTTGTCCTTTTTTAATAATGTTTTTTTATTGATAATATTCTACTTCAATTGTATTTTTTTTGAAACATTATATATCAATCAGAATGGTGTTTAATTTAGGTTATGTAAAATTTAATCTCGTTTGATTATGTGATGCAATTCGACACTCACGTTCGGTGAAAACAAACGGGGTTTGTACACTAACTGTACATTATGATTTGTCGAAATATGGTCAACATCTTCTTAATCAAAATGTTAGAATTTTGAAAGTATTTTTCAAATATATCAATACATTTTTCATTGCACGTTAACATTAATCCATGAATGTGAAATTAAATAACAGGATTACTCTTTTATTTTTATTTATTTTTATCATTGCTATATATATCATTTAGGGTGAATTTTGTTTATTATTAGTCATAAGAATTATCATTTTTTCAAATCGCAACTATGTTTGGGTGGACATGTATTTTCAACTAAAAAACCATACGCATTTATGAGAAATTAACAAAATGCATTTGAAATAATTATTTCTAGCGGAAACTAATTAATTCGAGGTGGAATACGTACTTTTGTTTCCATGAGAATTGTCCCTATAGTAGTGCATCTGATCATGTGGCTTTCTCTTCTTCTTTCTGAAACAAGACACCAAGAAGACTATCATGATGAGGAGCAATAGCCCTGCTCCGGCGGCAACTCCGGCTATGATCGCCTTTTGATGGGTTGAAGAGCTGCTACTCGAAGACGACGAGCCAGATGACTTGCTCTGTGAGACAGGTGGCGGTGGGGGGCTTCGCCAAGAACCTGGCGGTGGTGGCGGAGGGGGCGGTGGTGGTGGGGGTGGAGGAGGAGGCGGAGGAGAATTGGAGTTGCTCTTAGACTTTGGTGGGGGAGGTGACGAGCCCTTGGAGGGAGGAGAATTGGAGTTCTTCGACGGTGGTGGTGGGGGTGATGATTGTGAGTCATTGTCGTCGCTTGGTGGAGGTGGGGAGGCTGGAGATGGGGGCGGTGGTGATTGTGATGAGGACGGTGGCGGTGACGATGAGGATGACGGCGGTGGTGGCGGGGATGAGGATGAAGAAGATGGTGGCGGTGATGATGATGATGATGGAGGAGGAGGCGACGACGACGACGACGACGATGGAGGGGGAGGCGACGATGACGATGATGGAGGGGGAGGCGACGATGGAGGTGGCGAAGACGAAGAATCCGCTTCTTCACCATCCTTTTTTGATGTAGACATTTTAACAAAGTCTCTTTTTTGTAATAATCGGCGTCAAAACGAGCTTAGCGAACCCCGCCCCTCCTCCAATGTATGACCCTAATCAAGATTCAACAAATAAATTGTGAAAAAAAAAAAAAAAAAACCAAACACAGACCTAATACAATGACACAATATCCCTTTGGCTAACTAGATAGCCAAGAAAGATATATAGCCATCTCTAATGCATATTGTTTACTTGTTAATGTTGTGAGGATCTATGCATGCAATAAGGTATTCTTTGAGTATTGTAGAGAGAGAAAGGGGGAAAAAGAGGAGGAGGGAGAGAGCTAGGGCAAGTTACCTGTAGGAGAAGGGCAGGGTGGATTCTCAAAGAAAGGAGAGAAAAGGGAGATTTGCATGGTAATAGCTGAAAAACAAAGAAACCGCGAGTTGTCTTTCCTTGCCCATTGACCTCCTACAAACAAGGATGTTTTCAGCTCTCTAAACTCCTATTTTTAAGCAAAGCCCTTTTCCCGAGTAATTATTTACTAGTCTCGGAGCACGGTCACGTAGTGTTCTGGATCACTCTAACATCACACATTCTCGTAACTGCAGCGCCTGTGAGAATGTGTGATATATTATAATGATCTAGAGCACCACGTGACTGTACTCTATGTGCACTGAATATATAATTAGACATTTCCCCACTCTCTTTTTTCTCTTTTAGACTTTTACTACTATCTTTAGCTGTTTAAGTTTTGTGGTACCCCTTTCATGCAAGGGCGTACGCATGTCATTTCATAAGAGTAAGGGTATGCATGCTTGTAACTTATGTGGCGTCTATAATGCTAATCAAAATTTGTGGCAAGCACTGATTGGATGGACAAAGAATTTGGAAAGGAACAATAGTTGGTGGTCCAAATGTGAAATAAAATAAAATAAACCAGCTGGTTAATTGGTCTTTGGGGACATTGGAGTTGGTCAATGGCAATTCACTTGTTAAATGGCCTAACAAATGTCATTGATCTCCACCTTTACCGTTCTTGAACAACTATAACAAATACAAACCACAGATTTTCAGTATCCAAAAATAGTGGATATGAGAAAAAATATATACAATTCTAAATATGATTAAAAAAAATAAAAGATAGTGAAGGTCGGAAGACATTTCAATAATCAATTTGAAAAAGTAGCGACACAATAGTATGACTTAAATTTGACGGATTAGATGTGTCAAGTTGGGCGTGCCATGCCGGTCTGGCTTTTTTTTTTCGTGTCTAATGTGGTTTGTTTTGTGTCTACCTGACTCGTTTATCATTGTGTAATGTGTTGTGTCGTGCCATGCAAAAATTTGCTCTAGGCAAAACTTGGTCCATGTACATGCGACAACATCGTTGTGCCTATCTTGCACCATTGCCTAGTCGGGCCTTGTAAAGGTAAAAATAGCGAACTAAATAAATTGGCTATGATAAACAAAATAAACTTTGCCAACATAACATAAGAAATATGAGAACACGAATCGTTCCATTAATTAGTTTTTGAATTCTGCATCTTGAATTGTACACTTACGATAATAGAAGAAGTAAATCCATAGTTCAACACTATCCAATTTCTTGAATCGTGCCATGCTCATGTTTTACCGTGTCGTGTCTGTGTTGCAATATTTGTTCCAAAAAAATAATAAAGTTCGGCTCACTTTGATATTCGTGTCATGTCGTGCTGGTGCATGCTGCATCGTGCTTATTTCTGATTGTGTCTATGTATGCGGGAGTAGAAATCCCTAACACTTCACAAAATAAATAGGACAGGGCAGTTTCCAAGACCTAAGAGGAAGTTTGTTCCCTTTGTCAAAAACTTCAAGAAATGAGATTGGGTTCTGCTAGTCCATCAAATGATCTGCCTGTCCTTTAGTTTGTTTTTTCGTGTCTTCCTACCCCATCTCAATAATCATCAGGATCAATTTACCTTTCAAAACTCGTTGAGAACATAAATTATGTAAAATTATGACATTAATTGAAAAATCATTTTATATATTTTGATGGTCGGTTGAAATCCGATTTTCGGGTAAAGGGAGATGCCGGATCTGGAGATTTTAGATCCTGACTGCCGACATCGGCGATAGCGGCGGCGGTGGCGTGACAACTCCGACGATGGCTCCAACAATTTTAAACCTGCATTTTCTGTATTTTTTTTTCTTCTTCCCTGTTTTCATTTTTATAGGGTGTAACAGGATTTTGATTGAATGAATTCTTCTATCAAAAAAAAAAAAAATTCTTGAATTTTCTTTAAAAACACTGAATCGAAACGTATTTATGTATTATTGCAAAAATATATACTACCTCCGTTCAAAAAATATACTCCCTCCGTCTCAATTTGCTGGACCCTTTTGGGCAGTCGTGTCACTCAAACAATTGTCTATATTTCACAATCTATAAAGTTTAATAGGATTTTAAAAATTTTGTATAATAAAACTAATTGAGATCTATCAAACAAGATCCATATTGGATATAAAAAATATTATAAATTAGAAAATATAGACGATTTTTTAAGAGGTCCCAAATAGTGAAAAGGGATCAACAAATTGGGACGGAGAGAGTAGTCTTTTTTGGGAGTTCGTGCCACTTTTCAATGTAATATATCTTGTAATCTATAATGTTTTAGGTGATTTTAAAATTTTTGTATTTTAGATTTATTTGAGATTTATCAAACAAGATCCATATTGCATATGAAATGTATTACTGATTGAAAGATATAATCGATTTTTTATCCGGTTAGAATGGAACGAGGGACTATATTTTTGGGATCTGGGGGAGGTGCTGCGCAGCACCAACCCGGTCCATATTTTTGGGACGGAGAGGGTAAATGGAAGCGAGGGCGCACAACGTGGCGCAATCCAACAGGAGGTGACTAGCAGCTCAACTTTTTAGTCCAACTCCAACGCACTATTACGGCCCTCGTCGTATATGTCGAAAATACGTACGCGCGCACACAATTACCAGATTTTGATTTCCGTCCTTCCCAGTATATACAGAGAGAGGAGAAGAAGAAATTCCAGTAGGTAGTAGTGTAGAGACTACACACAGTTCCTCTCTCTCTCTCTCTCTAGATCGGTTCCTCTCGTAGCCAATTCGCAACCTTACGATGCCATCGCGAAGAAGAACGCTTCTCAAGGTTATAATCCTCGGCGACAGCGGGTGAGTTACGTACGGTTATATTTGTTCTACCCACGATCTTCAGTTTTGGGTTTAGATCTTTTGATGCTCTGTCACTTACAGTTGCTGAATTGGCGTTAATTTGATGTTGATCTGATTGTATATAAAGCAAATGATCTTGCTCTGAACTGCCGTACACATTGATACAGAAAGGGGCGACTTCGTGATTTTAGTTAAACGGCGACTAAAATGTATAATTTTTTTGGAGGTAATCATGACACTGTCTAAAATAAATAGTTTTATTTCGTTGAGAAAACTTATCAAGCCTAGTTTATTTTGTTTTATGAGCCATGTGATCTACTTATTTACAAATTTAAGTTTTTATTTAGGACTTATATGAATGATCAAGTGTAACAATATAAAAGAAAAATCAAACTACATGCAAAAAATATAAAATTTTAGTGCATTTTTTGAACCAGGAGCTCCGATGGAGCCGCCCCTGGATACAACATTGGATGTTTATGTGTGTTCCTATATTTGGATGTTGATTGGATACTATATTTACAACTTATGGAATTAGCGTGGTTCCTTTTTTTGTGTGAATTGCAGGGTCGGAAAGACATCTTTGATGAATCAGTATCCTTCTTATAGCTTGTTTTGTAGTAGTTTAATTACCTAACCTGATGGTGTCTCTTCCCTAGGAAATACTTGTGCTCATGGTGGATCCAGAATTTTAGCTCATTGTTCGACAAAAATGTATAAATTAAATTTTGTGTATAAAATAATTATATTTAATTTGGTTGAAAATTTATCGGGCCCCAGTTTATTTTGTTTTATGAGCCATATGATCTACTTGCTTACAAATTTAAGTGAATTTTCATTTATTCGTGACTTATACAAATGACCCAATGCAGACAATACTGAAGAAAATTCAAATTACAGCTCCAGAAAAATATACTTAAAATTTAGTACTTTGTTTGAACTCAGGAGGGGCGCTTGAACCTCTGGAAGACCAGTGGAGACGCCTCTGACTGTGCTTAATTGTTGAATCTTCGGATTGCAAACATTGTTTGTTTTTTCCTAGATTTGGTGTTGCTTGCCTTGAATATTTACTCTTAGATACGTGAATAAGAAGTTTAGCAATCAATACAAGGCAACAATTGGAGCTGATTTCTTGACAAAGGAAGTTCATTTTGAAGATAGGCTCTTCACTTTACAGGTTAGTATAATGCCAAATTCGCATCTGTTTTTTCTGTAAAGTAGAGGTCTGCTGATTGGAGGCTGCTGGACAGTTTGCTTGAATGGGAAGTTCAGTGCATTTTCTTTGTGTGCCTCTTTTGTGCATTCTGAAGTTCAGGGCTTCAAGCTACTTGACAGGATTCAGTGCTTTTTTTTTTTCCCCGGCTAAAGTAAGTAGTGTTAGTTGTTGTTAGTGAGGTTTGAACTCCAGTCAAATGCATGAGAGTATATGGTCCTACCTCTGGGCCATAGTTGTCAAAGGCGAAAGGCGCACCTAGGTGCAAAGTCCTGTAGGGCCTTAGGCGAGAGGCGCAAGGCGAGGCGCGCACCTTTTTGAACCGAGGCACACCTATGCAAAAAAATAGGAAAAATAGTATAAACACTAATACTTTAAATGATAACCCTAATCCATTGAGTTTAAGACAACATACCATCATTTGCAATTGCTCTTTCAATGATTTCTTATTTCCCATAAACTCTTGAATCTCTTGTTTTACATCGGGTGGGGCTCTTTTACAAGCTATCACATCTCTATAACCTCCTACAAGGTGTTTCTTAGCCTGATTAACCCCTCCATTGGTTATTTTGCCGCCAAAAATACATTTAAATTGGTTAGTGTTCGCAGGATCCGGCAAAGGATGATACTTACATGCAGGATCCGTTCTATTAGCTCCACTTGACATCTAAAAACAAACAAACAAGCAAGTATAATTTACTTTAGCTAATAGCCTAATATACTCTTTGGAAACCCTAACATGTATGAAGAAAAAAAAAACACCTCAATTCCAATAAAAAATAAAAAGTGTTCGATTTGAAAGAGGCGTGCTTTTTTGCGCCTCGTCGCCTCTCGCCTAGGCGCGCCTTTTTCAAGTCGCCTCGCCTGGGACCACCCCAGGCGCAATAGGCGCGCCTTGCTGCGCCTCTCGTTTAAGCGCGCCTTTGACTACTATGCTCTGGGCTATCACTCCACTTGCAACCGAAAGCGCATTTAAAAGACTGAAGAATCAACTCTGCTGTTACAAAGTGGACTGTGTAAATGGACACAAATAAGTGTATAAACTTAGATGAATTGGGTCCGCTTTATGCGGCTGTTATGGCATCCTAAGGATAATTTTGGGGAATATCCTCACTAAGTACTTCCACTGGGTACAGTTAACCACCCGTTCCCCTGTTAGGATACCAAGTCTTAGGGTAGTTTTGTTTTGCAAGTAAGGGAAATGTTGTTCAGTCTTACTAAATACTAATTGGAATGAACAAAAGCCTTGTTAGCATTGGAACTATAAAAGTGGCACACGTATTTGCTTAATGTGCACCTAAAATGTCGCAATCCATCGTATTGAAGGCAGAAGGCATAACATTAGACCTAATTGGGATACAATAATTTCTAGTTTGGCACAATTAATATGAACTTTGCTTGTTATTGGTTAATGCCTTAATGCGCATCATAAGTCCACATATTTGTAGTGTACATCCATATTCCATTCGTTCTTCCGGAACTCGAGTTTAACTTTATGACTTGTGACCTAGATTGAGTTCCTTTTTTTTTTGTTTTGGTAGATCTGGGATACAGCTGGCCAGGAAAGATTTCAAAGTCTTGGTGTTGCTTTCTACCGTGGTGCTGATTGTTGTGTTCTTGTATATGATGTGAATGTGATGAAGTCATTTGACAATCTAAACAACTGGAGGGAAGAATTCCTTATTCAGGTAATGGTCTTTATTTTCGTTGTGGGACGTATAATTCTTCTATATAATGTTATCCAGAAAATATAATTGTTTTCTCAATTTTTCATTTTAGCTTTCGAGGGCTGTTGTTTAAGATTTTATCATTTTCATGTTGTAAAAGTGCATTATTCTTCTTGCCCTTGCTTTCATTTTCTCATCATCAAAACCATGGCTCCGCTCTGAGCTGACTAGGGAAGAAGGTTTCTTAGGCCTAATTCAAGTTATTTGCTTTGATGCTTTGTTCATTATGTGTTTTCCCTTTTAGTTCCTATCAACGAGAAACAGCATATATTGCAGCATTTGTAATGGGCATTGACTGAAAGCTTGTTTGTTGTGGTTGTGTAAAATTAATCATTATAAATCAACTGAAATACAGATATAAGATGATAATGCTTTGAGAACTCGCATGCAGGCAAGCCCTTCGGATCCAGAAAATTTCCCATTTGTTGTTATTGGAAACAAGATTGATGTGGATGGAGGGAGCAGTAGAGTGGTTGGTATCTCTTTGAATCATTTAGGTGTAACCATACCTTTTAGTTCTGCAAAATGATTGACTTTCTCTCAGGTTGATATCAAGAAAGTCTGAAAGTGCTTTTGAATCAGAAACAATTTAATTTTCTAGATTATATTATCTAGAAAATTAAATATGAGAAAGGCTGATGAATTTAGATCATATTATGGAGAAAATGAAGTATTTGATTCTGAATCAGAAGTTCGGATGGAGAAAATGAAGTATTTGATTCTGAATCAGAAGTTCTGATGAATTTCTACAGGTTTCCGAGAAAAAGGCTCGCGCTTGGTGTGCCTCAAAAGGGAATATCCCATACTTCGAGACCTCAGCAAAGGAGGGGATCAATGTCGAAGAAGCTTTCCAGCTCATAGCAAAGAATGCCCTTACGAGTGGGGAGGAGGAAGAAATGTGAGTAAATAGTGAATTAAGTAGAATTATACTGAATCATTGAACATGGAATTTGTCACAACTGATATTAACTCCATACTTTTTGGCCTCCCCTTCTACTCTTGTTGCTTTCGTGGGAACTCTGTGCTATGAAGATACCTTCCAGACACCATCGATGTAGCAAACGGCAGTCAGCAGAGGTCAAGTGGATGCGAGTGCTAAATCTACAATCTCATATGTAAACCTATGTTGCTACTGGTTGTCATTTTCATTGCTTTTGCTTGAAGATACAACTGTACAGTAGAGTATTTGTATGAGCAGCAAAAAGGTCTCTCGAGTGCCGGTGAACTTGGTTTTGTGGTTGTACAATCCAGTTACTGATAAAAGTGGAATATATTCATATAACTTGTCGGGTGTTTTTTTGGCTCTATATTTTGCTTTTTATAAATGCATGCTGGATAATTCTCATTATAAAGCTGGAGCCATTTGTTTATTCTGGAGTCAGATAATGGGATGTTGAATGAACTGGCTTTTGAGCTGGAATTACAATCATAGTTCTATTGATGGGGAGAAATTGTGAAAGCAAAGGTTTGACCATACTTGCTTTTTGCAATGTTGTGGAAAGGGCTCAAACTGAAGCTGCTTTCTCGGTAACCATAGGTTTTTCATTCCCTTTTTTCCCCCTTCTTACAACCATAGTTCTATTCCCCGAGTATTGGTAGGGACCCGGCTTCTCTGCCGTCTACCGCAGAGAAGCCTTGTTGTTCAATCACAGCCGATTAACTCGATAATTAATGATTCAGATTTGTGGAAGTATCTCATCTGCAGAATACTTTGAACAAATTTGGTCCATTATAAATACTTTTGGACTGCTGCAATCACGCAAACTGCACAATGCAAACAAGCAATCTCCATTTCAACTAATGCGAGGTCCTATGATTTTTGCATCAACTATCGAAAAAATAAAAAATTATGACTTTTACCCAATTTTTTGATAAATGATAAACTTTTAACACCTTTTTGACAATAGCCAAAAAAAAAAAATGATTGAAGGACAACCAAAAACTGACTTTTAGCAATGTCATTAAAACGGGAAACTTAGTAACTCCATACATTTTCACTATTTTTCATCGATTGGGCAAAAGCATTCCATGATCGACCAATTTGTTACTTGAAATTTCTCAATAATCACGTGAATATGGGTGTCCGCTATGGTGTAAAATATCATGGAAGGGAAAGCTATAATATTATGAAGATCTTAGAGTTGAAGGGTATCAAAATTTCAGAACAAGAAATTAAAGCGGAATTTAAAACTCTTGACATTATGGAGGGTGAAGCCTCCATTTCAGTGGAGTTCTGATTTGCCGCTTGGTTGTTGTAGGTTGCTCTCTAACACTGATCTCGTTTCTCGTTAGTTGGTAGTTTCGTCGTGTGGGATTTTTGCTTTTCAGGATTTCTTTGTTGCTTCTGGCTTAGCTTGTTCAGGGTTGGTTTGAGGGGGGTTATCTTAGGTTGTTTCGTTGGCTTGCTGTTAGATTGGAGGGGTCTCAGGTGTGTTATCTCTGGTTTATTGGTTTAGGTTTCTGGTTGGTATCTTGCCACCCTTCTTGTTTTTTTTTTTTTTTCCTTAGGGCTCTTGGCGTTTTCAATCTTGAGTCATTTTAATCTTTGTAATTCATTTTCAAATATTAATAAATTCTTTGCTTAGCAAAAAAATAAAAAAAATAAAAAAATAATCACAGATGAATAGACCTAAACCTTCCCCAGGTTAATGCGCAGAGAACAGAATGAAGGGAAAGTGACATCAACTGCAAAATGAAATCCAACTTTTATTCAGCTTGTGCAGGTAAGGCCAAATGAAAGCATCCACACAGAAGGCAGACGGAAGCACAACAATCTCAACCATCGCCATTCATTCCTACATCTTGTAACGAACATCTGAGATAATTGAGACATAGATACAAATGCTACATACATTTCAACAGGTACAGATTCGACTGATTGTAAATACCTACTCAATGACTACAGAAAATGGCGAAAATAAAGTTACAAAATCAGGTCTTCAAAATAAGCTGCCGCTTCCACATGGGAGGACCAAGAAAGGGGGTTATCAGCAAACCACTGCGATTTAATTCTTCGTTCTTCTCATCTCGGTGTTTAACTTACTTGTGATCATCAAGGACTTCATCCAATACAAGCATCAAGCTGAACAAAGTACAACTCGTTAATTTGTCATCGAGATAATCCCCAGCGGGAAAACAAGAAAGAATCGTAATGGCTAAGATTAAAACACAAATAATTGAAATAAATAATAACAGGAGCCCTGTGTTATGTTTACATGGGGCCTTGTCTATTATTGCACCACAAAATCCAACATGCTCAAGGTTTCATCAGGAAACAAAAAACAAATCCAAAAGTTTCAAAAACATCAACAAACCAACAAGGACTTTAAAACCTTCTAATCATGTAAAAAGTAACCCTGCCTAATGAGAAAATTTGCATGCCAAGATTCCGGTCCATGTTAAACATTTCAACAAATCTGAAACAAATTTTATCGGCTGAATTTGACGTACTCACTTGGAGGAAATAGTGAAGAACCAGAAAGCATTATTGAGGTTTGTATTTGCATGTTTCTTGAGCAATGGTTACTTTGGGCCGAAAGAAATTTTGTCCTGGTTAGTAGGCCTAACTGGATTTCCTGCTGATGTAGCAGGTACAAATGTGTTAGGAGCAGAAGGAGGTGACATCATCATAGGTCTTGCCATTGGTGGCCTTTGCGAGGTCATGCCCATACCCATTGGGGGCTTCACTGCTGAGTTAGCAAAACCCATTGCAACTCTGTTGATAGGTATTGATTGTTGCATGGGCCTAGAAGATGGAGCCGAAAAACCCATACGGGATTGAATGATATGTGCTCGCTCTAGGTAAAGCCTCTGCTTTGATCTTTCCATCTGCTCCCTAACTCGCATAACCACACTTTCCATATCGCTGAAGAAAGCCAATTTGGTTTCCAACTTGTGTAACTGCAATTGACAAAAACCTCTGAAAACATTGAATTCTCAAAACTAACAAAAGACCACGAAATACCTGTTTGTCTATCAACAATGTAGCAAGCTGTCGAATTTGGTCTTCTTCCTGGTCCGCAAGAAGCTTTGCTTTCACTGCTGCAGCAGAGATTGCTGTAACAGCAGCACGCTTCACCTTATCAACGTTGTGGTAGTCTTTGGTCTCCAAGGGGTCTTGGTTCTCATTAGTAAAGTCTTTCGTCTCTTCTTCACCTGCATTAAGCAAACGAAATTCAATCAGAAAAGAGCATTGTTTTCTTGCGAATCACAAATTCTATTCAATTATACTCCCTTTTCCAGACATTCCAAAAACACAATAGTATTAATAGGGACAAACTGCAAGTCATTTTTATCAGTCTGTGACATGTAGCAAGAAGTTCAAAAATCACGGGTTGAATCTACTACTTTTTGAAATTTCAAACTGGTCAGAACGATTAGCATTGAAATTTTGTATATGACACAGTGAGTCTTCCTCCCCTTCCCACAGTAATATTTGTTCTCTAGGTTTTGATATCAACGATTCCCCAAAAGTTTGTCTCACAGGTACACAGATTCACTATTCTACACTTTATATCCGAATTCATCCAAATAACTGAAATGTAGTTTAGCATCGTCAAGGAACTTCCAAATCAAACCTTGTTTTCTTCCATTTTCTGTAATGGAATTTGAAGTGACCAGCTCCTTTTCTGAGGGAAGAGAATCAGGAACAGCAACAATATCCTTTGAAGCCTCTGCACACTTAGAGGGCCCTTCCTCCAAAGCTCCATCACCTGGCCCCTTTGCAGAACTTAAAGGAATCTCTTCTTTGGGTGTCAAGTCTTCTGATTCTTTTGCAGATCTTGCTGCCGCATCTTTTGGCAAATCTGGGTTATCCGGGTGAATCTCTGGTTTAGGTGTTAAGTCATCTGATTCTTTTGCACCTGTTGTTGCTAGGTCTTCTGGATGAGACTTTTCTATTAATCCGCCATTTGGAGAAGTTGAGAGCTCCTCTTTTCTACCGGAACCTTTGTCTTTTTCGTCACTGCGGTCGTTGGGTAAATCGCCACCGTCCACTACCAATTTAGACTTCTCATTTTTATTCTCCTCATTTTCTTTCTCATTACTCAGGGCATCCCGTCCAACCGTTTCAGCAACAGATCTGCATATCTTAGATAATGTCAGAGATAGTATTTGCAGGTTTCTTTGAATTATAAAGCCACAAACAAACTCACAGACCTCTCAGAATCGGCAGGTTTATTCTTGTTATCCGGCGGATCATGGAGAAGAAAACAGTGCCTAGCAGCCAGCTGTGCGCTGGAAGAGTTGCCAGAAATGGATTTTAAAGAACTTCTGACCAAGGCAGCTGCCGCATTGGGTTCAGCCATTCTTACCAGGAATGTTGCCTGTGGAAGGAAACGTCAGCTCATAGCACAGAGAGAAGTAACCAATTCGAATGGTTCTTCTCATTGCCAACTTGAGAAAAAAAAAAAAAAAGATTCTCTAGCAGCCACACGACCCATTATGAGAAAAATTGTTAGCCCATTCTGTGACTAAAACATCAACTTAGAACTATAATTATCTTTGCATTCTGCCATTGCAAGATATAGAAAAGTAATTTATTTAATAAGTTGGAAAATGAAGTCATTAAATCAAGGGTAATGCTAAAACTCGCCCAATGTCCAGTGGTTAAGGTGCAAATAATGTCAAAAAAGCTAGAACTTGAAATTTGTTTCTATATATTTTCGCAGATTCCAACGTACTTTTACACCTTAACCACCACCCAATGGCTGTGGTTAGCATTACCTTCAGTAAATCAAACAATTTTCAGATTTTGAGCTCCAACTAACCAATGCCATAACAGGGTTTCCTGCTTCAGCAAATGAAAACTGTTCCCCAGGTGCAGGGAAAGAGCCCACAGCTTCAAATGCTTCCTTGAGTGCCTTGAGGGCACAGTTCTCATTAGTTTCCTGACCAACTTTCACTTCGCTAGGATCTTCCGGCTTTAAAATTTCCATTGGGGAAGACTCAGGCTTGTTTTCATCTGCAACATTTCTGCTCTCTGTTGTTTCAGCAGGATCTTTGGGAGCAGAAGAATCAGTATTGCCTATATGTGGATCTGCAGTTTCTTTAAGACTAGCATCAATTTGGTCATCGCGGTCCATAAAAGTCTCCTCTATTGGCATTTGTACGAAATGCAAAATACATTGAGTTTTTGTTTTAGTTGCAACGTGCTCCGCAATCTCATTCCAGTTCTCTTTATAAAGCTCCAATGCTTCAAGGAGGAGGAGGGTCTCCTGATCTGTCCACTTACCGCCACTTACACCAGCAGCCTCAGCAGGCTCCATGAGAATAAAATCGGTTGGGGACATATCAGAGTCAAACTTCCCATTATTAAAGCATTCACTACATAAATCAAAATCAGCCTGTGTGACAAACAAGAAAATAATCAGCAGGCTGCTAAACTTTGAAGAAGAAAGTAAAACAAAGTTAGGACTTAGGAGATAGATAATTGTAACATCGAAGCCCAGAAATTAAAAATTGCATAACTGTTTTAGATGCAAAAGGGAAATGGAAGCATTGGACCCCTTCTAATTTTTTCCTCCATTTTCTGATGATTTTAAATTGGTTCATCTAATAAAATGACGCCAATACTTGTGCATCATAAAAGTAATTTAAGCAAGGTGTCAGAATGCATTTAAATATCTTTACCATCAAGTATCACAATGAATTTATTCATGTGCTAAAAACTTCCACCAAAAAGCAATTAAATTTGCTAAACTACTTTATTGAACGTATCCAAGTTTTGAAGGTTAACAAGACCCATTTCAAACATTGTAAAACTGTAATAAGCAATGGTACCACTTCGTCTTCTCCCAACCTAATTCGGAAATTATTCGAGCTGGTGTTCTTGGTTTAGCAACACAGTAATTTCCTGATTTTCTTCCTTCCTTTACTCGGAATTGAATAGATAAGAATGAAAAGAATAGAGTTAGTAGCGACGATTCCAATAGTTAAACTGCCAAGATGTTTTGGTTGCACAGGGCAACATTAAACTTACATGAAAACGGAACTAGCTAGGCAGAGTCCATCAGTTAAAAAACCTACTCCATCATCAACCTAACGAACTTGCAGGAAACAACAAACCTGCTTCTGGTTATGGTAGCGCTTACGAGAACAATCAGCTGAGCAAGAATTGCAATGATATTCAACAGAGGGGCCCTCCTCAGTCTTTGCTAATTCCTCAGCGACAGAGGACTCTGGAAATAACCCAGATGGAGTAGCTTGTGTCATTGCATTAGTTCTAGGCGCCACCAGAGCACATGATTGTTCTGCTTCAAATCGATACAATTTCTCAACCAATGAATCTGTCTTCGCTTCCACATCACCATTATGGTTCATAGTAGAACCATTCTTTGGAAATGGATGATAGTTAATTAAACCCCAATGGTCCAAAAACTCCATCACCTCTTGCCTGGCATTCAACTCCCCAACAGAGAGATCTGACAAATCTTTCAATTCGATTAGTGTACTAGGATTCGCATGGAATTTTCTCATGATCCAGTTCCGTATGCCCATGTATGTTTCTGGGGTTCTGTTCTCTGACTTTCCATTGAAGAAAGAAGGCATTGCTTGTTCTTCCAACGGATGAACTTGTGACCAAGAAAACCAACCTGCATTTGGAGAGAGAGAGATTACAGGAGTTTTCGATTGAACAAGCTAAAAAATTGAAAACTTTACTTTTGTACCAAAACCTAAAAATACAACATTAGGTCCAGAAACTAAATAGCCTCTCTATTTTCAACTCTGTACCACAGAGAGAAAGAGAGTGAAAATTAATTGCGTCTTTTTTTAATATACACCTTCGTTTGCTTGCATTATACTAATAAATTCAGATTCCTCATCAAGAAATTAACCAAATGAACGAAAATTAGGGTTTGAAAAAGTTGCATTTCAGCTAACAAGTGGAGATCGGAACCACGCCAGCCTTCGCTATCGACATTCACCCAAACGAACATACACTAGGGTTCCAAAAGTTGCACTTCAACTAACCAGCGAGAACAAGACCCACATGAGCATTCGCATTTCAAGAAATCCAATCAAATAAACAGAACTTAACAAGATTCATCTTTTTTAGGGTTAAAAAGAAATTCAACCAAATGAACAATAATTAGGGATAAAAAAAGTTGCATTTTTCAACTAACCAGCTGGGATCGGAACTGCATGAACATTAACACCACGCGATCTAATAACTTCATACTCAGCTTCAATCTTAGCCTCCCAATCCACTTCCACCACACCACTAGTTTCCCTCACCACTTGCCGCCCCACTCCAACCTCCACTGCCGCCGCCGCCTCAATTTTCACAGCCTCATCGGCGGCGGGAGACTGCCGAGCTCTGGTTGTCGGACCGTTATGGATCGGAGCCGCAGCCGATGGCTTCTCGCGAGCTTGGCGCTTCGACGACGTCGTTGGGGGTGTCGCGCCATTATTACTGCTGCTAATACTGGCTGCTTTTCTCTTGTGGCTTCCGCCTCTCCGCCTCGAAGACGGGGCTTCGGACGCCGGCGACGAATCCGGGAGCTTTGACGGAGTTGCGGCGGAGTGTGGTGGTTGATTGCCGCCGTCCTTGCGCTTGTCTTCCATGTCTTCAAGGGCTTGTTTGGGGACTCAAGTGGGGTTTTTGGGAGATATACACCAATTTTCTGCTGCTCTGTTGTTTTTTCATGTGTGGCGCGGTGTACACATGTTATCATGAGACCCCAAGCAATTTTTAACCAAAAATGATACAGACATAAATTTCCATGACCGGATCGGGATACAGATGTATACAGAACCGTTTAATGTGTATACGATGGTGTGTTCGGATCCTAGCATTGCTCTATTTGATCCGCGTTGTTGGTTTATACAGATCAAACATAATTTAAATGGTATTTTTTGAAGTCGATGGTCATAATTTTAGATTGTAATGCGGGTCACCGCCCGATGTTGTATTTGAGCTCATGTGATTATAAGAAAATTATTTGAACTTGATTAGTAGTCGAGGTGAAAGTAAACTAACCCGAACACGAGTTGTATAAAAAATAGTAACCGCGAATAACCAACTGGATAGGAGGTAAGTTAATTTCGGAAACAGAATAGTTTAAGAAAACCAACAGAATTTTAAACAATTGCCATGTTAAACTGTTGTGGAAAACAGGAGCTTTACAATATTTGGATTTTGTAGTTCATTTAGGAAATGCATCGGCCTTGTGATTTAAAAGTGAACACATACTAAAATTCTAGTATTTGCAAATTGAACAAAAGATAAGAAAATATAATAGTAACAAGGAAAAATTATGTTTACCTCATTTTGATTGGAGAATAGCACAATCATATTTTCTAGCATAATAACATAAGTCTCATAGGTAATTTATGAAAGTTTTTTAGATGAACCTAAAGTTTATGGGTCTTGCTAACGGGTGTACTTGGGTATATAAAAAAAAAAATTTGGGTCCCACTTGTACATTTAAGTACAAGTAGAATCTAATAGTGTACTTTTTTTTGTACCTTAACGGGTGTATCCGTTAGCATTTCCCAAAATTTATATACACTTTATATTATATTGTGATCTCGAATACTAACAATTTTTCGATTGATTTGAAGCCATAGAGGATTATGAGCTCATTTACTTCAACTAGATATGAATCAACGTGCTTCACACGTGGTAGATGGTTGGTGTGTTGGCCCGTTGGTAAAAATTTAAGATGTTGATGGATCGTGAAAAGGAAAAACAGCTAAAATATTATACATAAATATTGCCTTTAGAATATCCATGGCCAAACCTATCACAAGTTTTATGTCTGTGTGTTTGTTTTTCAGATTTTGCTTTGAGGGAGGTTTAAAAGAAATCGTATTGAAATATGCTTGGATGTGCAACTAGTTAAGTTATAGAAGTCCGGAATAAACTATAGACATGTATTGCTAAGCTATTCAAAATAAAAGGATCAATCTTTTTTTGACCTGAAAGGATCAATCTTTAATCCCATTGTTTATACACTTCTTTTTGGTGATAAGCATTCGACTGCAT
>JAXBDA010005635.1:0-23698 GCA_036023075.1 Gaultheria prostrata
AGTCGAGAGAATTCCAATCCAAACCTCAAGTCAAAGTTTGCCGCTTCAAGGCTAAAAAAATCATCACGCGCAAGACAAATTTCACGCTCGGTACGTTCGGTCCCTGTGGATTCGATCCGGTCTTACCGGTATTATGCTATCTCCGACACTAGCCCTACGCTTTGGGCGCGCTTATAAATAACAAAGTTGGAGCGAAAGCAACCAGCTAGTATGCTCTATTAGCCGAGGGAAGTGGATCGATTAACAGAATTTGTCCGCGAATAGCTGAATATGATTCGTTCAGACCCATAAGGAACTTCATAATTCTTTGTCTTTGTTGATATTTGAGAGCTTCCTTCATTGCACCACAGGTGCATGAAGGTATAGGACAAAGGGCTGATAACTCATCCCAAAGTGACTTTAACTCAGTAAAATATGTCGCGACGGATAGAGTGTCTTGAACAAGGTCATGAATATCTCGCTCAATTTGAAATACATGCGGACTGCTCACTTGTGAGAAGCGTTCCTTCAATTCTTCCCAAATCTCACGAGCAAGGTCACAGTAAATCACACTTGGGGATATCTCCCTTGATAGAGAATTCAGTAACCATGACTTAACCATATCATTGCAGCGAGTCCATTGCTGCAATTCCTCCGCCGAGGATTTGCTCGGCTTTGGTATCGATCCATCGACCAAACCGAGTTTGTTCTTCGCTCTCAATGCCATAGTCATGGCTCGACTCCATGTACTGTAATTATCTTCAGTAAGGAGTTGAGATACTAACACCACTCCTGGATGATCAGAGTGATGAAGATACAAAGGGTGGTTGGGATCTTCAAATGTAGATGAAGTCTTTCCTTTGTCTGCCATCGTATTGTAAAAAAGGAAGAAGAAGATTCTAGCGGAAGCACTAAGTTTTGCTGGAGTGGGCAGAAACTTGGTCACCAAGAGCTTGATGCTCAGATACCATGTAAAGAAATCAAATTGGTGTGGAAGACTTGCACATATTTCTCATTTCTGAGGCTGAAATATATACACATAATTATAGATCATATCCCTAGGATCACGTCTATAATATTCCTGAAATCATGCCTACATATCCTATGATTACATTCCCTAATTAAGCTATACAATGAATATGGAAACAATAATTTACATGTGACATAAATCAATTGGAGTTGATTTGGTCATTCTTAACAGAAGATGTGAATTGCGAAAATATTGCTACCTTCGGATCGTTTATGTCGATGTAAAATATTTTTCACCACATAATTACTTTTTATGTAAAAAAACCTTTTGCAAGTAAAATAATTGTATGAATCTTATTTTGCATTGTTTGGCTGCACGCCATAAAATTAAATTCTGACAGATATTTGTGTAAAACTTAGTGTACAAGGACGTAATTTGTGGTACATTTTAAGTTGCTATCAAGGGCTTAAGGTCGATGAAGGTTAGGAGATGAAGTTGTAAGCTAGTCGTCCTTAAGATGGAAGGACGTAATCTAAGTAACGAATTTTCGCTCCGTAAGTCATTGCCTCGTGTGGAAGTGAACATTTTGCCTGAAAAATATTTTACTACGAAACTGAAACAGCTTTTACTGCTAGACGTACGTCCGTAGCCTGAAGATTTTGCCTCCCGTGGAGCTAAACATTTTGTTAGAAAAATATTTTACTATAAGTTTATGCAAACAAACACCCAAAGTTGGTAATTTCGGTGCAAAAAAACGGAGTTCAAGTGAAAGATATGCTCACAAAAAAAAAACAAACAAACAAACAGACGAGAGCAGTATTCCCCAATACTCTGTTTGGAACATGTGAAAACAGAGGTAAGAAAAGATAAAAGAGTAATTAAGAAGAGGAATGTGAGAACAATGAATGCCAAAATAGAAATGGATACAATAAACATTCATTAAAAAATATGTACCATATGTACATATTGTGTGATACATATTATGTCACTTCCTGCCAATCGTAATATTTTTTAGTGTCTTTTAACTTTTATATTAAAAACCTGTAACTTTCTAGCAATATGATTCGTAATTTTTTCTCTATGATTCATAACCTTTTGGTGCGTCTCGTAATTTTAATAAAAAAAAATCGTAGTAACTTTTTATTCGTAAGAAGTAATCGATTCGTAACATTTTTGAGAGTGTGTATGATACACGCCCAAATAAAAATGTGTATCGTAGCCTTTCCAAGGGAAATTCGTTGTGCTTAACAACACTCTGTTTTGCCATTTTGTCTTTTCTTCCACCGCAAACAAAAAAAGGATTTCTTTTTCCTTCTTATCTTTCTCCATGTTACAAACAAGGATAAATATGGCAATAACTGAAATAGATGGACTGAGTTATTTTCCAAATCAGACTTGCAGCATTCTTCGGCTTCATGGGTCAAATTGACGAAACTGTAACAGCATTCTTCGGCTTGATGACCCTCCAACACCTTCAGATTTTGGCTCCCGTGGAGCTAAATATTTTGTCAGAAAAATATTTTACTACAATTTTATGCAACCAAACTCCCCCAAAAAAAACCAAACTCCCAAAGTTGGTAAAATAATTTATGTCCAAAAAGCGGAGTCTAAATGGCAGATATGCTTACCCAAAAAAAAAAAAGACGAGTGCAGTGATTCCCCAATACTCTGTTTGGAACTTGTGAAAAAAGAGGTAAGAAAAGATAAAAGAGTAATTAAGAAGAGGGATGTGAGAACAATGAAACCAAAAAATCTACAATACACGTCCATTTAAAATGTGTACTATATGCACCAATTGTATAAACAATACTATGTCACCTCATGGCAGCCATGACATTTTTTTTACTATCCCTTAACTTTTTAAAAAACTTATAAATTTTTAGCAATATGATTCGTAAATCGTAACATTTCTCTATAACATTTTGGTGCGTCGTAACATTTATACAAAAAATAAGAACTTTTTATTCATAAAAAGTAATCAATTCGTAATATTTTTAGAGGTAGTACATGATTCACGTAGAAATAGGAATGTTTATTGTAGTCTTTTTCAAAGGAAAAATTCATTGTGGTTAACAACACTCTGTTACAAACAAAGATACATATGGCAATAGTTGGAAATAGATGGACTGATTTAATAACAAAACCTATTTGTTGCTAATTATAAGAAGTTAAAAATATACTCTTACTTACGTCATTATTGCCATGACCTGATGATGGTTCAATTGCCGAAACTGAAACAGCATTATTCTACGGCTCCACGTCCCTTCAAAACTTGAAGATTGTAGAATGCGATGAGTTAACATGTTTGCCGAAAGGGCTGGCTACAACCGACCCTTGTAGAATTAGGGCTATGGAAGTGTCCACAGTTAATGGCGCCCAATCCAGATGAATTACGCTGCCTCAAGGAGCTGTATATTGTAGGCTGCCCAAAATTGGGGAGTAGTTGGGAGGAGGGGCTATTTCCCACCACCAACCTTCAAGTATTGAGTATAGGTTATTTCGGAAAGGAATTTGGAGCCCATTTCACCTCCCTGGAGTATCTATGGTTATACGGATGGCCAGAGGTCAAGTCTCTGCCTGATCAACTTCAGCAGCTCACTGGCTTGATTGGGTTGCGAATTCTGGGGTTCAGTGGGTTGGAATCTCTGCCCGAGTGGTTTGGTAACCTTTCAACTCTTCAATCATTGACAATAATTCGGTGTCCCCATCTTACGAAAAGATGCGAAAAGGAAAGCGGTGAAGATTGGCACAAGATTACTCATATTCCACACATTGAAATAAGTAAGATATTCTTGGATTTCTTGTTTCATCTCTCTCTCTCTCACACACACACACACACACACACACTGGTCGTGTGTGAAACAATCCACCGAATATGTTATCTGACCTAATTCTTTGGTGTGATTATTGGTCTTTCAGATGATTCATATTCACATTCAAATCCAGATTTAAACAAAGTACTTGCCATTTTATATGGAGAACCAGCTTGAAAGTCCTATGTCAATCATGTAAATTTCTCTTTCTCGGCATTTTATTTCGTTTGTGTTTCAGTCTAGCTACTCTTTCAATGTCAAGAAGTGGGTCTGTTGACTCTGTTCCCTCGGTCTTAGACATCCAGTCGTTTGAATTTCTTAGACGTCCTCACCAACGGAACAAATTTCAGGAATAACCTAGTTCCTCATAGTCTCAGCTTTGAGGCTTCTAGTTCTAGGTGTTTTTTATTCCGAAGTCTTTAAGAAGTGCAATATGCCAAGTCTGTGTGATAAATTCATGGTAAAACTTGGTTTATCAAAGGTCTTTTTCATACATAAAAATTAGATAAACGCTTTTCCAACATTTACTTACCTTAGCCATGAATTCTTTGTCTCTGTCCAAATATCTTGAGAACATTGCCTGCAAATTGTCCTGAAATTTATAAACTTGCGATCTGAGCGCTTCTTGATCGAAACCAATATTTGTAAAGGTAGTTCAAACTGAAGATTTTGATATACGACTTCATTGTCTGATATCACAGAAATGAGGCTAGAAAAAGGGCTAAAGCCAGTCGAAGAATCTTGAGATGGATGTTATGATGTTTGTACGTAATTGATTCTCCCCTTGCATCAAACTAATTAATAATGTCTCAGTTAGGCCTTTTAAGTCTTTGTAGTTAGGTAGCCATTAGCTCATAAAAGTTGGACTCTGCCCAATCCATCAGTTTTAGGCCTGCTTTTTTGTATTTATTATTACATCTACGACGACATTTTTATGTGTCGCCCATAAAGGATAGGTCTAGCACCTTATACAATTAACTATTAGTAGCAACGAGTTGGTTCAGTGTGTACAAAAATTCTATGTTTAGAAATTTACATACCTCGTTTTCTAACTTATTTCCGTGTATAATTATATCCTTTTGTTGCCGCAGATTCAAGTCTTGAACTCTAAGTTCCTGTGGAGGACGCCATGTCCTAGTTCATGATGTTTCCCAGTTCTTCCTTTACATGTTAGTAATTTCAAATTGCACGGAAATGGCCTCTTCATAGTGCAGGTGCAGCTAACCATGGATATATCTTACCCTTCCCCTACCTTGCTATTGGGAGTCTTGCAGGTGCAGCCTATGGGAGTGTCCAGAGTTAATGACGCTGAATCCAGATGAATTATGCAGCCTTACATCCCTCAAGATGCTGAGTATTGTAGGCTGTCCAAAATTGGGGAGTAGTTGGGAGGAGGGACTAGTTTGCACCACCAACCTTGAAGTATTGAATACATAGGTTATTTCGGAAAGGAATATGGATATCTCCCGTGGCCCTCCACAAGTGCTGCATCACCACCATGGAGCCATTTCACCTCCCTGGAGTATCTATGGTTATACGGATGGCCAGAGGTGAAGTTTCTGCCTGATCAACTTCAGCACCTCACAGCCTTGAGAGTTTTCGAAATTCAGGGGTTCAGTGGGTTGGAATCTCTGCCAGACTGGTTTGGTAACCTTTCAGCTCTTCAATCATTGAAAATACTTGGGTGTCCCCATCTTACGTTAAAATGCAAACAGGAAAGCGGCGAAGATTGGCACAAGATTGCTCATATTCCATCGATTGAAATAAGTAAGATATTCTTGGATTTCTTGTTTCATCTCTCTCTCTCTCTCTCTCTCATTGGTCATGTGTCTTGTCCATGTGCGTGTGTGAAACAATCCACAGAATATGTTATCTGACCTAATTCTTTGGTGTGATTATATCTTTCAGATGATTTATGTTCACATTCAAATCCAATGTTAAGGCCAGTTCTTGAGTATTTGTGTGGAGAACCAGCTTGAAAGTCCCATGCCAATCATGTAAATTTCTCACTCTCGACATTTTATTTCATTTGTGTTTTTCAGTCTAGCTACTCTTAGACATCCAGCCTTCGGATTTCTTAGCTTTGAGGCTTTCTTTATTAACCATTTTTAGGTGTTTTTTATTCCCTAGTCTTTAAGAAGTGCAATATGCCAAGTCTGTGTGATAATTTCATGGTAAAACTTGGTTTCCCAAAGCTCTTTTCGTACATAAAAATTTGGTAAACGCTTTTCTAACATTTACTTGCTTTAGCCATGAATTCTGTATCCATGTCCAAACATTTTGAGAATGTTTGCCTGCTAATTGGCTGCAAATTGTCGTGAAATTTATGGTCATGCGATCTGAGCGCTTCTTGATTGACATCAATATTTGTAAAGGTAGTTTTGAAGATTTTGATACCAGACTTCAATGTCTGATATCACAGAAATGAGGCAAGAAATAATGTAAAAGGGCTAAAGCCAGTTGTAGAATCTTGAGATGGGCGTTTATGATGTTAGTACGTCATTGATTCTCCCATTGCATCAAACTAATTACTAATGTCTCAGTCAGGCCTTGTAAGTTTTTGTAGTTCGGTAGCCGTTAGCTCATAAAAGTTGGACTCTGCACAATCCATCAGTTTTAGGCCTGCTTTTTTGTGTTGCCCGTAAAGGATAGGTATGGCACCTTATACAATTAGTAGCAACGAGTTGGTTTACCAGTGTATTAAAACATGCTATGTTTAGAAATTTACATACCTCGTTTTCTAACTTATTTCTGTGTGTAATTATATCCTTTTGTTGCAGCAGATTCAAGTCGTGAACTCTAGGTTCTGGTGGAAGACGCTATGTCCTAATTCATGATGTTTCCCAGTTCTTCCTTTACATCTTCGTAATTTCAAATTGCACGGAAATGGCCTCTTCATAGTGGGGCTAAACATGCATCATCTTACCCTTCCCATACCTTGCTATTGGGAGTCTTGGAATAACTTATCAAGATATGGGGCATAAGTTAAGTGGCAATTTATTTGGCTTCATATGATAGACTTGTATGACAAAATGTCAGATCTTTTGGCTCTTGGAACATTTATGCATCTGATATAATAACTTTGATGCCAGTTTCTTATCATGTCATAAAAATAGAACAAAAGTAACTAACAAGAAGAGGAAGGAGCGTGTTTCTCATCTACTCAGTTACCAAAAGAAGAAGTTTTTCACGTGATGCCACTTTCCTTTGCCTTACAGGTTGTATCGAATAATTCGCTCCAATCAAGTGTTTTTGGAGGATGCCGATAGGAAAAAATGTTATTTTCAGAGGAGCATTGCCAGGTTCATTCTCTGCTCCTTCAAAAGCAATATATCAAACATCTAAATTGCTTGTCCGCACTTTAAGAATCACTACAGTTTTGCATGCAACATTCCATTTTCCTTGAAAATAACTGTCTTATTCTCCTTTCCGAAGGTCCCTCTTTAGCTTGTTTAACGACTCTTTTGACCTTCAGTAAGGCATCAATTGATCACCACATTTTTTTATCTTCGTTGTTCATAAATGGTTTCATGATCTCAGAAAATTGTGATCGTTGAAGTGGGGAACTAAGAAGCACCTTTACTTAATGTGACTTGTCTGCTGAACAATTGGACCGGTGTAAAAATATTACACAACAATGGAATATTTTCAGACCATTTCACAACTGGTGCATAGTTTGTTTATATGGCTATGAGCCTATTAGTACCAAGTAACTTATAGATTCAGATACTTGTCCGGCACTAGGCAAAATTAGTATAATGAAACTCTTGTTTAACATCAGCAGCACACATAGATCGGCATTTTTTGTAGCTGTTTCTAGTGTTAGTAGACCATATTATATGGTTGAAGAAGTGATTTTTTTTGTAGTATATGAAATAGATTGTGAATTTTTCATTTGGTTAACGGATACCTTGTTCATGTACTGGTACACCAAATGAGAAAACTGAAGTATCCCGCTTACCTAGTACCTTATAGATGCTTACCTAGTACCTTATAGATTCTGATATTAGGCACTAGGCAAATGGTATATGGAATATCTCCTTCCACATCAAAGCTATTCATAGAATTATGTTTTCTGTAGTGATTCTATATACCAATAGTAAGTGCCATAGTGACATGTAAAGCTGGATCAGTTCAAAAAAAAGACCTGTAAAGCTGAAGGAGTTAAATTGTCAAGAAAAAGGCCAAATTTGGAATAGAAGTCATGGCATTACAGTAGCTTCTGGAAACTTTTTTTTGAGTAATATAAGTGAGAGCCCTTGCTTTAAATGGTTTATTTGACATTCTTTATGATTGGTTTGTTGTTGTTTTTCAGGAGAGGGCTCATGAATGTGATGATGGAATGACCAAAGAGCAGTTTAAGAAAATGCAGGAATTCATAGGTAAAAACACTGCATAGAAAACGAAACCGCTGCTGCCACAGCTCTAAATATGGCCCCGTTTCGCTTCCTTTTTTTTTTATATATATTTCTCCCTTGCTGTATCAAATTTTTAAAAACGCCCATAATTTCTTCCACTGCCTTGACCTTCCTTCTCTGTTTCCTTCTTTAGTTTCTTCAATGTGTCCACCTACCCTTAGAGGCAGACGGTTCTTTCTGGAATGAAATAGCCTGTGATTGGAAATTATCTTAGGGCCACTATTAGAACACGATTCTGACATAGAAGTGTTCACTTGAGGAACATTGCACCAGCCCAAATTGGCTGGCTCAGCCTCCACAACACTCAAGCCCCCATTCGATCTATCATTACGAAATGGGCCTGCAGGGCTGTAATTGTTAATGCATTTGTTTCCATCAATGATCTCTCCACCATAATGATTGGTTGAATTTAAAGAGTGTACCCCTTCAACTTTCCGACCTCTACTACCACGGCTTTCCGTGGTTCCAAAAATTGTCTCCACCAATATTTGTAGAGCTATTCCTATTAGTCCCGTTGCCATGAAATATCTTCCCAACTTTAGTTGCCACCACTTATAAAAAAAAAACCAGCATCACATGAGGCATCATCTGCCAGAATTTCACCTTCCTCTAACCCATTTTCTGGTGACTGCACTTTACATGTGCACGTATATTTGGACACATTTTGTGCCACTTTTTGTTCCTCCACCACCCTTACCCTAGATTTCTTACCTTTGGACTCTAACATAATGAATTGGTTAATTACCTCCATACATATGGTGATAATTTGAACCTTCCCTGTTGTAAGATTGTTTAATTTGTACGGAAATGAAATGTTTTTCTGCCAAAAAAGTAGCAAAGCACTCGACTTTATGGACTGTAGTTTTTCAAGATTTGAATTTCAGAATCTTTCAATTTGCTTTCAGTCATTCAGAGCTTCCCTTTCAAGAAGCAGAAATCTGTGTTAGGTAATCCCTTGCTTCATTTTAGAAACAGCCAATCTCCTCTTTCTTCATACTGGTATTTCAGGAACATGAATCTTCTTTGCATATCAATAATTCCATGCATACTACTAAAACGCTTGTATTGATTACTGAACAACTCCTTTCTGTTGAGTCATGACCAAGTGTAATGCTACAAAGGAGAGCTATTTCCTCTAATTTTAGCGGGGAATTTGTCTTAACTGTGTGATCTTCCTTCTGATCAAATATTAGTGTGCCGTTGTATCATCATCATCATCTTCTTCTTCTTCTTCTTCTTCTTCTTTCAATGGTTGTTATCTTTTAGACTATTGTCTATCCTTTGTTTGAATGTCAATGGCTCACAATGCAGTGTTGTGGTACTTGTATAAATCTTCCATCATTGATCAGGAATTCTCCTAATCAAATGGCCCACGAAGCCACAAGGAACTAAAGGAACTCCTGCCAGCTTAGACAAGTTCCAGAATGGAATCCTGACAGATGGTTTAGCAGTTTTTCGTATAAATGGTGGGGAAGCAGTTTTTCAGATATTAATGAGGATGTGACTAGAAAAGAGTGAGGTGAAGATTTCCAAGAAGATAGAAAGAAAGTGGAAGAGTTGGTAGATGGAGCCAATATCTTACTAAATGATGGAGAGAAACCTGCCAGTGGAAATGATGAAAGCAATATCATTCCCCGAGGGACAAATTTGTTATCACATTTGAGGATAAGTGCAGTAGAAGATGAGCGAAAAGCATCAAGGGTCGGTATTTATCGAGGCTACGGTGTTAACATTCTGGGAAGGAGACAGAGGAACTTAGTTTTACAGATATTCAACCCATCATTTCCTAGTCTTTGGAGATATGGGTTTTCTCGAATCTTGATGGCGGATAGTTTGGAAGAAACATGAGAAGGATACCACTTTGTCTTGCAAGAAGTTTGTACCAGAATTGGTTTAGTGATTTTGCCCTATTAAAATTTTTGTGCATCATTCAGTGGTTGCTTTTGACCTATTGCTAGTTACTTTATTTGTCTGCTTTAATTTGCTTCATGTCAACCTCTTGTTCTACTCATCCTCAAGAAGATAAGAGGGTTTTTTTTTGGTATGAATTTGAGATCCATGGTTGTTGAATAATAACGATGGCCTTTTTTTCTTTTTCATGGACATGGCTTCCCAGAGGACAATGTAGACGGTTTTGTATGGGCTCACATTGAGTCTACTTTAATGCTTGAGAATGTTAATTTTTTTTTGGAAAACTTGTTAAGAATGTGAACCGCGCCTGAAGTTATATGAAAGTGTCATATGGAGGAAGAAGAGTGGCGTGATATTGCTTTCAACATTTCCACAGGCAGGTTTTTGGAAAACGCCAGTCTTCTTCCTCCATACGGCACTCTGCTCCTACTGTAATTGTCTTCTACTAGTGAACAGTAGAATTGGTGAACAGATTAGTTGATCCAATAGGCTGGATACCAAATTATAACAGAAATGAATAATGGTGATTATGTGATTCAACAGTACCCAAGTATATTGTGTTTTATGTGTAATTGTCTTTATCTTTTTGTGCTTTCTGCCATTCTATGGCCAATGTAGCATCACTAAATATGTATCTAAGTATATTGCAAGATTTTGTTCTTTCGTATATAGCGGTAGATTACGAGTCAACTGAAGAGGGGTTTTTTTGTTTTGGCTAGAGTCTAGTCTTGGACTAATAAATTCTTGTCCTGTAAGAGCTCAGCTCATTAATTTTGACATTCCATTTTTGTGCTGCCTTAGAAAATCCTTAAGAAGATAGAACAGATTACCAGATCTTTTTCTCTAGTCTGGCCCAGATTTGAGTGGTTCTGCTGACTGCTGCTAGAGTTAAGTGGAAAGATATCTATGTACCTAAAAAGGAAGGTGTTCTTGGGTTGCGCCATTAATTAGCAAGAAGGTTGATACCCTTTGGATCAAGTGGATTCACATGAATGTGATGAAAAAATCAGAACCCATGTCATATGAAAAGTCCTCCTAATGCCTAACGGACCATCCGGAAAATCTTCAAGTTAAGGGACATTGTTAAACCTTAGATCCAATACTTAATTGGCAATGGATTGAATACTCATTTGTGGTCAGATAATTGGCACCCGTTATGCCCTTTGTTAAAGAAATATGGGGAGAGGATTGTCTACAACCTGGGGAGGTCTTTGGAATCTGAGGTATCTTCTATTACCTGTAGGACTGGATGGAAGTGGCCTAGATGAAGAAATGCAGTAATAAGGGATATCATTCATGGCTAACACCCTGGGCAGTTTGTTCCTACAGAAGAGGTGAATGATTTAGTTGTTGGTCTCTTACATCTACTGGTTTGTCCGCTGCTCAATCTGCTTGGTTGAAATATCATGTTCCCAGGTGTGCAGCGATAAAATGGTCTCCCTGCATTGACCTACGTTCGAGCATATGAAGACCGGATTGACCTACTTCGAGCTGTGATTGTTGGAGCCCAAGGGACCCCTACCATGACGTCTTCTTCTTCGACATTGCCTTCCCTTCCAATTACCCTAACAACCCTCCGAAAGTCTATTAACACTCCCATAACCTTAGACTGAATCTCAACGTATATGCAAACGAAAAATTCGTGTCATGAGACCGAAGAAGTTGTGTTATAGACAGATTATATGTTGAAGGAATGGAACAAGAGA
Source organism: Gaultheria prostrata (assembly GCA_036023075.1). Taxonomy (NCBI): domain Eukaryota; kingdom Viridiplantae; phylum Streptophyta; class Magnoliopsida; order Ericales; family Ericaceae; genus Gaultheria; species Gaultheria prostrata. The sequence continues at coordinate 11,798 of JAXBDA010005635.1, forward strand.
GGGAGTGAAGGATGTATAGGAAGCGAGAAATTCACTTGGGATTTTAGCTTTTTACCTTTAGGCCTCTTGAAATAAAGCAGTGAGTTAGTATCTCTCAACTCGATTTGAACTATTTCAACCATCTAATATCCTTTTGCTTTCAATTGGGTTCTAGTATCTAGATTTCTCATGTAGTCTTGCCTCTTACAACCGGTAAATGCACGTACTTTTTTTCTTACAGTCGGGTGTCCTAACTATTTACGTGTACCTCGACTAATACGAGAATCTTGAAGACGATAACGTTGAACCACGTGAATTGTTACTCATATTGGGTGAACTTTCTTTTTTTAATACGTTCTGGTTCTTATTTTGGTGATCTTTGGAACTTGCGTGTAGAAAGATTCTCTGTAGCACCACTCATTTACCAATAATTTGGGAAACTCCACATGTGATTATTGTGACAAACAAAGCCAAGGCATGTTAAATTGATTGGCGAGATTAGACATGATTTTAATTTGAATTACAAATCTATGAATGTAAAATCTGTATGCAACAAAGGTAGGGTAAGAGGCAATAACTCTACGACCCCTACACACCTATACAGATGCATTCACATGAATGTGGAGGACACCGTGCCATATGAGTTTTACAATGGTTCAAATATATTTATTAACTCTTACCGGTAAAGGTGCTTCTACAAAATGAACCATCAATTACGGAAATGGACTATTCGGATGCTGCACTACAAGGTGCACATATTTGCACTACAAGATTTCCGACTTCGCTTGCAGTTGTAGTGTTATTGTTAAAGAAAAGGACATAAAGATTTTCCAATATCAGTAAAGTGGACCAAACAGAGGAAATTGGCTGAGTGAGAATTGCAATTCCATTTTCCACCATTAATTCCCAGCTAAGCAAACCACCAAAAGAAATCTAATGATATCAATTATCAACAGAGAATGACCTTACAACAGAAAAAAGAGAGAGTACAAATACTGAAATTCAGGAGCAAATTGTGGAAAAATCAGTCAATGCACTTTAACTTTTGACCATCATATTTTGCTCCAATAACTGAAATATGCACACTAATACCGTATTTATTTCTTTTGTTACTATTACTTCATTTGTTAGATTAACTAGAAAAAAGAAAAAGTCTTTTACTTTACTCTTACCCTACTTTGATTTTCCATGAAGCTTCCTCCTCTCTTCAAGGGAAGGGACCAAGCTCCAGTCCACTTTACCCCAGGTGAAGGGGCCCACAACGGTGAAAGAAATCGTTCATCTTTTAGGTCTTGCAGAATGATACCTACATTAGTAAATTAACCCGCTTCAATATCAATAGTTATGTCAACAACTTACTTTTCTAAAAGCCAACACACGTTAGAAATTTAGATTAGAAATCACATTTGCTGTTTATTTTGTCATCCACAGAAGTGAATAGTTGACATAACTATCGAGCTCCAATCGCACTAGTATTTTTGCAAGATGTTCTTATCTACGAGACTTACAGTATAAACGATTTTGATCACCATTATGGGCCAGGTTCAAGATTAGACCAAACTAGAAGATAGCAAATTGAAACAGAGCCTCGTCCCTCTTCAGGAGGAAGAATTCACTTTGATCCCCTTTCCAGTACCAACTCTCTTGAATCCCAAAAACCTCTTCAGTATCCCAATCACCTTCCCAAATCCAGATGATTTCTTTTTGTCATTCTCACCATTAGAATTTCTTCCCTTAGACGACATCGTTTTCTTGTCAACCACCAACTGTTCGACAGAATGCCCCAGAGACGCTCCAGTCCCTTTAAAACCCGCAACCATATGTGGGTACCATGACTTCATCAAAACCTTAAAATTTTGTGAAACTTTTATCACCGGATCCGACTTACCCGACCTGGCTTCCCCATAGCACCCGACCACAGCTCTAGAGTTCACGTAGGCATTACAGGCAGATAAAATGTGAGTCGCTCGGTCTCGAAAATGGGCTGTTATGAGCGGTTCGAAGTTTTTTGCGGGTCGTCGGAGCAAGTAGACCATGGTTGTGCAGGATAATATGAAGGCGTTTTCGGTGTAGGCCATTGATTTCTTGGTTTTTCGACCCAGGAGGAGTCCGGTGCCCGGTTCGTTGAAGTATGGGTTTTTGTTGAGGACTAGGCCTTGGATTGATACTAGGACTTGAAGCACAGTGGACTCACCTGCAGTCATGATCCAAATTTGGGAATTTTTGTTATCAATTTACTAGGTAAATACAGCACGTTATAGTACAAAACACACGCACACAACTACAAAGATTGCAGTGGTAGTGTGTGATGTGAGAATTTCGAACACGAACCGTTAAAAAATTAAAGATGAGCAAAAAAAAAAGGGGAGAAGGGAGATAAGATAGATGGATTACTATGCAAAACTCAATTTTTATTACGCATTTTAGTTTCTATTTTTTGTTTTACAAATGGTACTTTCATACCTAAAAAGTTTTAACAAATATTAATTTTAATTTAGTAGAAAAAGGTAAAATTATGTAAAATATTCTAACCAACGAATTGTCACAATTTAAAACGAAAACAATCTCGGACGGAGGATGTAAGGGTTGTCTGGGTTTATATTAATTTAGTCTCCAAAATAATAAAGTGGGTTATGACGAACATCTATTTAAAAGGTTAAGTAAACTGTCACGACATTCTTAATGGTGATTATAAATGTGTTGCGTGAGAGATAAAATATGTGGCCTGGGAGATGGGAACGGGATCCTCCCAGCTGGGCGGTACAACAGGGCACATCTAGACCGTCTAACTGGATGTACCCTACAGAGCCATCCCACAGGGCCGCGCTCGGGCGATAGCTATGTCACGCCACATAATTATCTAGTGCGCAACTCTTCCCCGGAAGAGTTTTATATAAATTCGGACAGTCGATTGTAGTTTGTAGAGATGGACGATCTGGATGTGCCCTGCAAGGGCCGTGCTACAGAACCCTGATAGCTATGTGTGCCTTATCGGTCACGCCACATAATTATCTCTTACGCAACAAACTTATCTCTTAATAGTTATTATGTTAAAACCCAAAAAGCCTTCTAATTTATTTTTTCGACAACTCATGGCATCACTAACCTCTGAGGTCAATTTCATCGTCCATGCAGAGAGCTCGATTAAATCAAGATAAAATCCAGCATAAACTCGTAAGAATTGAAAACAGCTACACAGGTCTTGGATTTAAAACCATGTGACAAAACGATGCCCCAAATTCCAAGCTTTGATCCCGAAAGATTAATGTCACGTATACACACACAATTATAGAGACAAATATTGTATCTATTGTATACCTGGGTTCCACTTCTCATTCCGACTACCAACCCACGTGTTGAGCAGGCTGAGACAAACCTTCCCATTCGCATACAAATTCGGGTTGATCCTCAGCCCAAACGACCTGTAATGCACCAAAGGCGGTCGGGCCGGGTAATCGGGCGGAAACGCCAGGTCGAAAACAAACAGCCCATCGTGGTACGGTGTACCGGCGGGGCCGACGATCGCCGCCCGTAAGAGATCGATCCGTCGCTCGTAGACTCGGACGTAGATACTTTCCGGGAGGTTTTTCTCCAGTACTTTCCACTCTTTCATGATCTTCTTGTGAACCCCCGATGATGCGTTGGACAGCCAATCTGGGCCGTCGGTATTTGTTCCGCCATTGTTGTTGTTGATAATGGCTTTCTTGTTCTTGGTGGGTTTGTTCCAGTGGTTGAGGTAGCTGTGGTCGGAATCGTCGCTGACCACATCGAATTGAAGGAATCGATCTTGTTTTTCACTGACGAGAGACATTGGATTCAATTTTTTTAGAGAGAGAGAGTGGGGGAGAGGAGAGAGAGTAAAGGAATTTTTATTAGGGTTTTAGTGGCGTGTGAATTTTGTTGCGAGGGAAGAGTGTGCAGGAGAGTGGAAATTGTCATGCGATGGGGATGGAAGTTTGTTAGGAAAGAGCGATGAAGGTGGGTCCCACTTTTGAGCTTACTTGACTGTGATGGATAAGCCAACTTTGTCATTATTTACCATATATTTAACTCCGGACATAATCACATAACTCGTCTAATTTATGTATGTTGCGTACATCAAGTGGCTCTGGATATATGCTTGTTGTGGTTAGTGATCTTGGCAGTTGGCACTATACGTGACCGTGTCCGCAATTAATTAAGTGTGTTAGTATCCGGATTGGAATTCTACTTGTGGTAGAATTGGCGTATTTAAAAAGTTCAAATAAACTTTTCTACCACCGCATTTGTAGGCCTTAACGAACGTTTGTTCTTAATCTGAATCGTTAATCTTGTGGAACTCATAGAGTAGTATATCGATGCAAAAAATCGGTTTGAGTCGAGATCGATATGTATATGGAAATTTGATTTGACAGTCTATTTTATAAACAAAAATTTGAATTTTGATTTACGTTTCGATATTTGATCAAACCGATTTTTTTGCACAATTTTTTTTTTCAGTACGTACTTTTTCTTTTTTGCATAAATACACATTGGGGCCCACGTAAAACGGTGATTTATTCTCTTCTTATAATGTCTCTAACAAGTTTCCCTTAGATTTAAGGAGAGTTTCCTTTCCATTCCTGATCAGAATTTCATGTGAAACACTTACCCATTTCATGCGAAACACTAGTTTACGGATTTCCTACGCAAGAGACTACTAATATGACCAGACCATAAAATGTTGGGCAGTTACATGGAAATGTCGTAGCATTTTGTGGTGAATTATATGATGAGGGACACAGTCAAAAAATATTTCTGAAAATGTTATGCCATTTAAAAAAAATACTTGATATGGTGAAAGGGCGATGTATTCTTTGGATAAAATGTTATGTCAATTTAACCTTGTCCCGGTAGTCAAGGCCTGAAATTTATGGATTTGCTAAAGATTTCAAGTTCGAGCCTGCAGAGGTGTTAACTGTGTCATCAAACCCTTTGAGGCAAGTACATACAAAGTTTTGCGTTTTCCCAACTTTGCACTTGAGTGTATTCACGGCTCATATCAATTTTCAATATGTATTGAAAATGCAGAGTATAAGATGTACATTAGCTGCTGCATACATCAAGTATTTAGGCTGCTGCCAATTACCGTAATGCTGGTCGAACCAAGTAGTCAGCGGAACACGAATGAAAGAATCAGGCTTCACACATCAACAATTATATGAAGCCAAGAAGTATCCGGCATATAATTAGCTGACCCAGAAATGCCCAAAACATTAATGATACGGAATCAGATTGCAGAGAAGTGAACAAACATGCGATTTCATGGACCTGGGTTTGGGTCACAATTTCTTAGATATGTTTATGGTTTATTGCTATAACCTAGCTTTTTGGCTCACAACTTAGCTCACTATCTACTCTTGTCAGTACTAGGAAGCTTGAAGAGCTCAGGAAGGTGTGAATTAGTCAGTTTTTTCTTGCTAAAATCAACAGCCTTCTTCTTGGACTTGGGCTCAGAATTGGCAATCAGAGCCAGGGCCATCCTCCTCTTTGCAGTGTCCGTAGCCGGCTTCATTCTATTCTTCACAAGTTCCTCCTCGATATCCAGCATATCGCGGGGCAATTCAATTTCCCGAAACAGCTGTTTCAGATCATCGTCAACGTTGATGGTCGCTCTCATGTTGTTTGGATACGCTATTGTTTCCTTCTTTCTGTCTGATAGTAGCCAGATTTCGCCGGCAGCCTTCATAGCCTACAAGACATTAGACATGTATCAAAATATACTCTTTAAGTGGTTTCTAATAGAAAACTATCACAAAAGGTCTCATTGAATTGAACCATATTGTTTAGGAAGTAGAAACTATTAATGAACTTTCAGCAATTGTATATGTTGGAAATTTACGGAATTTCGGATGAATGAAAACGGGGCTTCGGAAGGACTGACGAGGCAACCTAAAGATCCCCTCTGGGTTCAATAAATCTGGATGAGACTATTGAAGGGTGTGGCCTTATTACCCATGATCACCCCTATGATTCCACCATGATGATGGCAGAAGTTGTATCAGGAGTTACACGTACTATTGATTTCAGATGCGCAACTCAAGGGACATCCTCTTCCGATATGATGTCAATCCCGTATTTTTCAGCATTTCATAATACTGATTTTATTCTATTTTCTAATCTTCAATTCGATTATGTTTTTGTAATTTGTAATTCGGTTAGTGTATCAAATATAATGGAATACGTTCTCTGGATTTCGATATTTTACTCAACAGTGTATTGTAACTCTCTTAAATACATATCCTATTCCGGAGAAAAAATGATCTTATCGATAAACAAACTGCAAAATTATATCCAGAACGAAAAAATGTCGAATTGAATATACCAGTACATCCTCCATTACAGTTGGGTATTCATCCTTGATTTCATCCACATCAATGCCATCTGGAAATTTCCTTATGTATCTGAGTACTTGATCCTTGTCCTCTAAACCATGCTTGGACTGTAAAAACCCGAAAAACTGAGAAATTCCACCTACTAGGAAATGGTATAGAATGATAAAAAGGCTCAATGGGGTGTTTTACCTTGAAACGAAAGCATCTCCCGTCGTAAACCACTTTGGGATTGTTTCTCAAATTTTCAAAAACATTCTTGTTTTCTATCATGTCTACATTGCATGCTTCAAGAATTTGCTTTGTTGTTAGAGCTTGCCTCGTCTGCAAAGAACCGAGAAGAACGAATGAGGAGATGTCATGGCAAATCTGAAAATGTGGGTACCATTTCCTAAGAAAAAGCAGAAAGTGAATCTAATGTAAACCCCCTCATGACCTTCTGCCTTCCGAAGTGGACATACGCTTAGAGTGGCGGAGTTGGGAATGGGTAAGCAGAACTTCCAAAAAAAAGTAATTTGATATAGAATGTATTTTGCTAAGTGGTGGAAGTTAAGGTGTACGAAGAGAGCCACCGAATTTTAGCTTCTCAGTGCACATTTCTCAATGACCGAACCCTCGTTTATGAATTTGCTTCCTACGCTCTAAACAATGAAAGCTTGTGTTTGAAAGTCGAATTCTGAGATTTGGTCATTCTCTATAGCAGGGGCGTCAACCGAACAACTTTTCTGTGTAATCTAGGAAATGAAGACGAGAAAACAAATTCTGAAAACTGCAACCAAACAGGGTTACCTCTCGCAGTAGGTCTACAACGCGCTTGATCAGAACTCCTACGGGGGATTTCTCTTTGACATTGAATCGTTGAAGTTTCCCGCTGTTTTCTGAGAATTTAACTGTTGGAGCAGAAGTTTTTGCTTTAGTTGGACAGGTAGAGTTTGAAGTTGTTTCTGTCCTAAAAGAGGAACCTGCTGCCTGGAACTTGTTTTTGTGCTTCTGGAATTTATATGAACTTCTATGTGATGAAGCCATCTGAATAAAGGGTACCAAAATTGCTCAGAAAAACAATTAATAGAGATATATTGAACATGAAAGAAAAAATGTATATAGAAATTTGGTCATTAAATAAAGCTAGTCTTAAAAACTTGTGCATGTGAGGGGACTACTGAGTTCATGCCTGAATTCACCAATATAAGCACCATTTTCCAGAACCAAATTCAAAAAATCAACCATCCACCCGATACGGTAACAATTAAGCCGAAACCAATGTCAATTGTTATTATAGCAAGCTCTTTGGATTGTGAGAAAGTGGGAGAAAAGAAAGGGTTGTGATTTCCCACCAAATATTTCTCACCAAAATCTTCTCAAAATGACAGAAAAAAACTCATCTTTTTTATTCATTTCTCACCATTGCTCACTGCTCACCTATTTTAAGTTATATATCCAAACAGGTGATATGAGTTTTTTGGTTTTTCTTTTCTTTTATGCATCATTTTTCACAATCCAAAGTGATTCAAGCAATTGCTGCAGCAGTAATATACGTGAAGAACTCAGGACGAAAGAAATCCACAGGAGAGATAATAAAACATTAATATACCATCACACAATTGCAAGAACATCTAAATTCCGAGCCATGAATTCACGCTCATGGACCGAGACCCTTGTTGCCAGTAGAAAAATGGAAATTGACCAGCACAACGAACAGTTAGAAAAGGATTTTCATTATGAACACTAAATTTCATTGTTGAAACAGGGAGGAAAAACAAAAAGCTGAATAATGAAAATGAGAATGTTGATATTCATACCTAGATGAAAAAATCGTTGAAGAGACGGGAGAAGAAAGCAGTTTCTGGCTTTAAGTACTGTTCATAGAATTTCTATTTTTATGCAACAGCTGTTAATGGTATGTAACATATTGAAGAACTGAATGGAAATGTAACTGCATTTTGTGCAACTAATGTGAATATAATTAACAGTCCAGCAAAGTCATTAATTCCCCAAAAGATGAGTAGATGACCAAGATTTATGGAGAGAGATGCATATCCTGTTTAACGTGGTCAAGTTTTTCCACAGCAATAAAAGAAATCTGATGGTCTTTTGTTCAGAAGGCAAACATGTTAATCCGCAAAAGGCGCACCTTGCGCGTATGGCCCAAAGCCAAGGCATAGGCTTTTGGAGGGTATGGCACAAATTCAAAGGGCTCGAGGAGTTTTTCTGTGGCCTAGCCTTCACACGGGTCTCAAGGCGAACGTCAACTTAGCATTGGGAAACATTGAATGTTTGTTAGTCCAAATACTTATTAGACACAAATATTTTAGAGATAATGGACAAAACCTTCGTTGGTGAGGAACCAAGGTGATGCGACAATTTTTGAGTTGATAGATGAAAACCCATATCATAGTTAGAATAAGCATCTATTTTTGAGGAACGTGTCATTGAGTTATTTTCCAGTTCTACTTCCCCAACAATAATTATACAAATAAGATAGGCACTCGAATCCACGAGTAATCTTGAATTGACAAGAAGAGAGAAAATTCAGAGTTGTTCATTGAATGATAATGTCATAGGCTTACACCCTATTTATACTAGTAGGAGTCCTAATTAAAAGGAAATTACTTAGAGTGACACCCAAGCAAAGCATTATTTGGAAACCCAGACTATTAGCTAAAAGAAATAAAATAAAATCTAACCAAAACTAAACTAGGAACGTGCAAAACATGCAATACAAATAAAATCTCCTAATGATAGTCATAAATAAAAATTGTTACCAAAATAATGTTTCCATAATTGATTGGGGTGTATATCTTGTCCTACATCAGGAGGCATCAATGATTCGACCTGATCAAAGGAATTGAATTCTTACCTCTGTGGAAATGCAGCTTTACACTTAAATAAGGAGCTGGCTAATAACTGGAAAACTAATTCCAAAACCCAGTTTTGTGCTTGTCGTACGAGGAGTAAAAGATGTTATGAGATTTTCTTGTTGGGTGTGCCATATATGGTGTCCGTATGATAAGTAGGTTTTAATATACTTGTTCGATACATCTTACCATCTTGATGTGGGAATTGAGGTTAAAACACAATTCTTGTTTCACTAGCATTGCGACTTTATAACTTTTATAAGCAGCCATTTCTCCATTCCTAACTGAACTCTCGATGAGACGGCATCATGACTTGTAAGGTCTATGTCGTGGATGAAACCAGTTACGACTTACCACAACAAAGGAAGAGGCAACAACAGAAGGGAAGGGGGGAATAGTAAACTCGAAGAAGAAGTGTATAGTCCTCGTAAATACCAGCGTGTTGGTAAATAGCTTGTATAGTATTGGCTTCACTTTATCAATACATTTCTACCATTTGCATGGCTCATTCCTTTCTGACTTTGCATTTTCACCGGGAAAAATTCTTGGTTTCAGTTCCGTTTGATACAGCAATAGTAACAGAAGTGTGAAGCCAAAATAGAATGGTCATACATGTGGTTACCAGAAATAAAGAATGGCCAATGTATGTGCTGCATGTGCATCTGTGGTGAATTCTCTTTGTTATTCCTGTCAATTTGGTGGTGGTCGTCTTCTTTTTGTGTGTTGATTGATGCAGAGATGCTTTCTTCAGGGGGCACAGGTTGTGAAATGAGTTCAGGGACGCAGAAATTAACCACATAACCGGCCATGGGAAGAAAGTACATGGATGAAGAGAACTTATTTTACGAAACTCATTGGAGTCCACTTCTAAAAATTTACAGATTTTTTGTAGGAAGTTCTGTGGTTGTGGTTGTGGTTGTGGTTGGTTTTTGTGTTTACTGATCTTATTGTGTCAATGTTGGTGTCTTTGTACGACTGACGCCTTGTCTGTTAGGGTCCTTGACCTGCAACAGTGGGAGAGCAAATTCCCTTCCAATACCGAATCTTGTTGTTCTTCATTACTGCTCATCCTTTTATTTGGTAATTCGGTATCTGGTTCAACAGACTAGATAATTTGGAAGACCAATCTCACAGTCCACTGATATGAAGCTTACTTAAAGTTGGGACAAAGGTCTGTATAGAGTACATATAGACTGGCTGGACATAAGGATTAATGAGAGTCGAACAAAAGTTTCCCAAGGCTCCTAGTTGCTAGGTGACACACCTCTCTCTCTCTCTCTCTCTCTCCTTTGAAGGTTTGCTCGTCCTAGATTTTACACTCTTATAGATTGATAAGATCATATATTCTGCATATCTCTGAGCATATCTTCATTATTCTGCTAATTCTAGGCTACAATCAGGGATGGAATAATGAAGATATGCTGAGAGATATGTAGAATATATGATTCTTATCATAGATTGATATCTCCTTTCACTTACAACCTAAAAATGGTAATTTCATCTTTTATCAGATGTGTGGACTCAAGCAAGCACCACTTTAGGATTCAATGGTGCGAAAGGAGTGTATTCGGAGTTGTATGTAAATTTTGCAGCAACTTTTAGACAAGAAAATGCAACATCTTTTGCAAAGTTGATATAGGTTTGATAGATTAACGGCCCCTTATCTGCAATACAGAGGGACCAAACTAAGAAAAACTTGAGCTGAGGAGCATATGAATCAAACTCATAGAGTACTTACTGTGTTAACAATTGCATTACAAGATACCTATTGTGATCACCCAATATTCTTTAAGCATAAATTAATCCTCAAAAATAAAGATCTTGAAAAGATGGACACGTGAACGATAGTAAAAAAAAATTCACATCCGAGGAAAAAACTACTTATATTTCATATACGAAATTCACGTTTGAGGAAAAAAATTCAACTTTCTTTCACCTCAGCTTTACTTTAAAACTCTTGGAATACAAATAAAGAGAGATGCTGATCAAATATCTTGTTACAAATTTCCAAGAACTTGTATGCTCACTGAACATAATGGCATCAATTAATTTGGGCCTACGGATATCCGGGATCAAAGATGGAGCCAGGAGATGGCAAGAGGTAGCGGTCGCCACTCAAAGACTTTTTAAAAATGCTACTCTTCTATACTTGCAATTTTTTGTTCTATTGTCGCCACTCCACTAGATTATTTATATATTACATAATTTAAATACTAGTCACTTAGCCTTTCTTCTTTTTCTTAGTAAGGAAACCGAAAGTAAGTGGCTCATAGACATTTTTAGTGGCCTGGTTAAAATTTTGAAAATTGGATTATTTGGATCCCAATTTGCCCTGGATTATTTTGTTGTCTTGTTATCCAAAGATTTCCACTTCTAATGACAAAAATCAAAGCTTGGTGGAGATTTTTACCTCTTTGATCCCTTTAGAATGCAAAAGCACAAACGTATTCATCTAATTTGTAAGTTTTCTTTGACGCGCAAATGGAAGATCTCGGGTTTCAACCTCGCCTAGTTCGAGGTGTTGTTTCGGTGGTGGTTTGAACCCCACAGTCCTCATTTTAGGAAATTAATCACTCTTCTCAATTACAAAAACTGTTGAGAATGCCTTGAATTTGGCTAAGGCATGATTTGAACAGAAAGATCCCGAGCGCTACACCAAATTAGGTGTAGCGCTACCGAGGGAATAACTTTCAGTTATAATCCATCTCGAGCGCTAC
>JAXBDA010005636.1:0-23696 GCA_036023075.1 Gaultheria prostrata
AGTAAACCCTTTTACTAACTTAAGCATCGGAGGGCCTTTGCCATTAAGGGCAGAGGTGCTCTAACCGTTCCTTGTCTTGCAGGTTAGAGGCACTGTCAACCCTACGAGAAATCTACCCTCTACAATTAGTAGCACAATAAAGGAAAGCAACGAGAACTTCTCACACTTCGGGTACAACTCTTGCTCAGCTTCCTTTAAGAGCTTAAAAAACTTAATAGTTTGTTCGTCTGGACCACATGAGCCCTCCATGAGCCGGCCGGAGGAGGATCAACATTCATATCTTGGGCATGAATCGGCGGAATTCCAAATGCATCACGTATCATTTCTTCCATATCATTTTGCCCATCAAAGATACCATGGCCATTATTTTCAAAACCCTGATCTCTAGGTTGTGATCTCTCCCCATGAAAAATCCAAACAGTGTAACTTGGACTAATTCCATTCACAATAAGATGTTCCTTCACTACATCTATCTTCTTTCTAACGAAATTATGACATTTCTTACACGGACACGAAATTTCTGTTTCCCCATCACGAATGTTCTTACACGCAAAAGCCATAAAATCTACTAGCCCTTGTAGGTATTTTGGATCAAATCTGCTCAAATTCATCCAACTTTTATCCATGTTTGTTTCCATTAGCAGAACTCTGGAAAAAAGTAAGTAAAGAGAAGCAAGTATAACATTAAAAAAATGTCTAAATTTTTTAGCACACCCAAAACATTCCACATAGTTCAACACTCTAGCTTAAAGTTTGAACAAGAAAACACCTAATTCAACAAATAAATATGAAGTAACCCAAGTTTAATCAACAATTAAATAGAGAGAGTGTGATATACCAGCAGAGACAACGAGAAGCGGAACACAGATATGTCAATCTTGGAGTTCTCTGCCAAAAATGAATTCAGATAGAATTAGCATCTAAGACAATAACCTTAAGGGCACCAAACATCGTGTATATATAATACGCCCTAACCATTTTAAATTTAAGACAGTCCACATGAGAGGGCATTGTTGACTGACTCACATGCATGAAGATTTGTTTTCTTGGGACCCCAAATCTGCTCGTAAAACCTACCCCAAACCTGCCCTATATAGCCCCAAAGTAGCCCTGAAAACAGTCCAAAAACTACACAAAACAGCCCCCAACACTGCCATATAAAGCCCCCAAAACCCCGTTAAAAATCCCCCAAATTGCTGTCAAATCGCTGCCACAAAACAGCCCTCAAAACATTGCATTAATCATGCCTGAGAATGGAAAGACCAATATTTTTCGCCCTGCTGTCTTTGGATATGTTTCAAGCTTACAACCATAGAAGGAATCAAGGAAAGAAAGACCCGGAAGGGTTGGCACTTGGCACACGATAGTCACTCAATAATCAGGCACCTCGATCAGCATGGTTTAAGTTAGGAGTTCGATTTTCACTTGTGTGCGATCAAGTTCTGTATTGTAGGTGTCAATCTAAAGACATTTTTTCCACACTTTAACTGACCCCTCCATTGATGAATATTAGTGAGATAATCCTCCAAGTAAATTGATTCATTGGGCTGACTATCATGTTATAAAAGGAGAAAGGGTAAAAAAAAAAATTGCCAATCAAATCCTGGCAGTTGGTATATCACTATTCTATAGTGACACTCAACGCAATTACATCCTGACACGTCTGTGTGTGTTGTGAGTGACCTCACTTTTTATTTTTTCGACGGGTGTCTGGGTCAGCTTATCAGTTCAGCCCACTGCAAGGATACACTTGATGGTGTCAACTGTCAAGGACCACAACCTTCATGGTCATGTTCACAACACATCTAATTATTTATTGAGACCAACCTGTAATTAGGACCACTCCAATATTTACTCCTACATATCTTTAGTTGGTATGGATCCCTAACATTAAATCCTAGTGAAGCCAAGTTAGTAGCTTGTCATCAATGATGCACATTCAGTAACGGATAATGACACTACAGAATTGGACCCTCTTATTAAGTTCATACCAGATCTCTTATAATTTAGAGTAATGAGTTATCTGTTTGGCCTATATATGACCATTTTGGTCCAAGCAATCAGTAGAAAATTTGTTCGGGTAGAATTGTAGAAACCTGTGCCAAAATGAAGGATAGTTTGAGTACTTGGGGACAAGAAACCCCGGCGAATGAGAAACTATTTTGGTGATTTCAAACCTAGGCATCCTATATTTTAAGAGCCAGCTGAAATGAGATATCTTAGAGATCGAGCTAGGACCAACGCATGATTTTAACAATAGGAGAGCAATTTTTTTTTTTGCGTAGTCAAGATAAGAACCGAGAAACAGATGAAGAACTCTATTTGAAACCAAATTGAGTCATTTACCTCTCATCAGTTATATGCTTCAACATGATAATTTCATTCCTAATCACTGCAATCATCCATTGACTAATCTTCATGTGGGTTTGAAAAGAAGAGATTTTGAGAATCTATTTTAGCCAAGACAACAAACACTGCTTCTAATATTGATATGTGCAGCAAAATCAGAATATCAGGAAATGAGTGTGCAAAACAACAAACAGTAATTCTAATACTGATATATGCAAAATCAGAATATCAGGCCTAATACTGATCTGATCTTTCCCGTCCTTCAACTGGAATTCACACAAAAACAAAAAGCTGTTTTGATTCTTGTAAATCCTTTCCCTCCAATTAATTCCTGTCTATTTACTGATTTTCACATTGCATTACTCTTTAGCTTACCCATGATCAATCACCTCGCGCGATTTCCTTCCCCTTGTAGGTCCTGGTACTACTCCCCGCCCCACTTCCACCACCAGGTTGACACGGGCCACCCCCACCCTCTTTCTTCACAATCCCAATAAGGTAATGCTTCTTGTGATTTGGATGCAAATGTTGATAAAACCCAATCAAATCCCCAACTTTTAAGCCCCTCTCTTTTACAAACTCATCCCACCCATTAATCACCATATACTTCTCCTCACTATATGATATTCATGTACCAATCCTTACACTTAGCATCAGTAAATCTCATTATCTTCTTCTCCCTGTTGTTCCTCTGCATCTCAATCCCTGGGAAATTCCTCACATCATCCCTAGCCAGAAATTAAATTTTTGAACACCCAAACATTCCACATAGTTCTCAACACTCTAATATAGCTGTGAGGTGTTGTTAAATGCTTCTAATAAGTCTCTCGTTAGACCTATCTAGGCATTTTTTTTAGTTAAGAACCCAAGTACATGCAAAACCAAGAGAAAAAGGCAAAGATAAAACTTTTAAACGAGTATTTACCTAAAATTAATACATAGAAAAAGCTTATTTTGAGCATGTTCATGCTACTCATATGAAAAGAAGAGGAAAAAATATAGTAGAAAAGCAAGGAAATAAAGTTCACCATTCATTCACTTCACTCGAGGAAATACCACAATCATCACCTTGATTGCCAAAAACAAGAAATATGAAGAAGCACCCTCAATGTTCAACAAAAACACATACAGCATTTTGAAGGAGTAATTACTAGCTTACTACCTTTTCCTTCAAAATAAATTCTTGAAGCAAAGCAGCAGACCAAGAAGAGGAATCAAACCTGGCCAAAAGTCATGAATAAAGTACAGTTAAAATAACTAGAAAAGATATAAGGGGCCTGTCAAGAGTTAAACAAAAGAGCAAAGGTTTAACACACTGATGGGCAACATATAAAAACTAAAAAAGTGACATATAAAAACATAACCCTATATGTCACTAATTATTGATTTCACTGACAGAAGAAAGGTGGTGGTGTTGCAATATATCATGACCCCCCCCAAAAAGAATGAATCAATGTGTTTCATTCTGACCCATGATTGAAAAAAATTATGGTCAAGCTTTCTGATTAAGCTAACCAGGTAGGGGAAAGACTATATTACCCGTTAGTCAATTTACCCCTACCGGTAAATTGATAACAGATTTTGCTGACTAACTCATTTATTTCCGTTACATGAAGTTAGGGCCTCTCTCTCTCTCTCTCTCTCTCTCCCACCGAATCCTCACTTCCAAATCCTTCCAAAAAAAAAACAGTCATGGCTTGATTGGAAATGGGTTTTGCTGAGTGTGAAATGTATAGAAAATGAATTGACCGGGGACCACTACTCTACTGAAAATCTGTAATGAAAAATTGACAGATTTTTCTAATGTATGGGGACCACTACACACCAACTACAATGCAAGATTTTTCTAATATAATGGAAAAATGGGACCACTACTTTTAAGCACACCAAAATCCATGCAATCATATAAAACCTAGTTTCATGAACAATTTTTCCAAAAAAAATAACCCAACCCATGCAAATCTGTACAACACTGTTGGAAGAATCCGGTAGTAGATAAAATTGAAAGCATGACGATTAAAAATTTGTAAATGCATGTGTGAGTATAACACTCTAAACACTGTACTACATGTGTTCATCAATAACCAAACAATTACAAGCCCTAATTTTAGTGGAAAAAACAAAGAAAACCCCTAATTTTCTTATCATCAACAACCAAACAAGTACAAGCCCTAATTTCTGTGAAAAAAAACAAAGAAAACCCCTAATTTTTTGATCAAATATGAAATAGACATACATATAGAGAGAGTGAGAGAGAGCTTGGAATACACATACATACAAACAAAACCCCTATACGCCTGAGCCTATTCCATCAGCTACGTACCTCGATTAGTTGTGGGTTTTGCAGCTATGTTTGGTTAGTTCGAGAGATGAAGAAGGAGAGCATGTGAGCAGGTCGATTGAGAGAGTGAGAGAGAGAGTAGGTCGGTCTGTGGTGGGTGGGTTTTGTGGGTGGCTCAGATTTTCAGAGAGAGAGAGAGATAGAAGAGGGTTTTGTTCGTGAGAGAGAGAACAAGAGGGTTTCAGATTTTCACTGAAAGCTGAAAATCTCGACTAAAGATGGTGTTAGGGTTTTGTTCGTGTGAGAGAGAGAGAGAGAGAGAGAGAGAGGTACCAGGGTTTGATTGATGGTGAGATTGCAGGAGAGCAGCAGCGGTGGAGGAGATGGCAGGAGAGAGAGGGATTTTTTCGAGAGGGGCTTTTCTCTTCTACGTCTGTCGTCTGGGAAGAAGGAAATAAAGATGGAGGGAAAAGAAAAGAGGGAGGGAGGGAAATAAAAGTGAACGCGCGATTTTTTCCCGGCCCGGAACAAAATATGGACCATTTCCGGGGTTTTTTAAGAAACGCGGGGAAGTAAATGCGTGGAATGCCCCTTTTTGTTGTAGTGTATTCACCCAGTAGGGAGAATCCCTGGGGACCTCCGGCACTGACAGGCATTTCTCCCAGCATACATTCCAAATAGTGCTCTTGATAAGGGGCATCTGGCCCACATAGTTCTCTGTCGTTTCCCGGACGCCCTTATCATGGGCATCCACGGCCGCGGCCTTGACATGTTCCAATTCTTGGCGAAGCCCCAGCTCGGTCTCCTCCGACTTTTTCTTCAGGGCCTCCAGCTCTGCCCTCAGGTCATCATTCTCTTTGTTGCCCTCCCTCCAGAGCCGCACATGATAGGCACTGTCTTTCTACGCCTTCTCAGCTCTCTTCTGCAGCGCGGCCGCCTTCTTCTTCATTTATTTTTCGTTGTCCCGAGCTCGCTCAAAACCAACGAACATTTTTTGCATCGCCTGCACGATCAAGCAAAGCACATGTTATAAACAGGAGCTCATATGGTAAAGGGAAGCTGACAGGGGCAGATAAACGATGAATTACCTTGATATTCGATTGAAGGCCGGTCTTTAGAAGTTTGTCATAGGAGCTACCCTTCTCCTTCTCCACATCAGTGGGGAGTAGCACGGCCTGCACGGCAGCAAACGCATTTTCAGGGGAGCCGATGCTGTCCTCCCTGGAGAGTAAAACCCCATCTGGGTGAGCAAGCGCCGGGGCCCAAATTGCAGGGACCGAACTGCGGGTAGAGCAGCGAGAAGAAGCCAGATTGGTCCGTTGCCTGCTGGAAGGCGGCTGCTCGGAAGGAGAAGAACCCCCCTCCAAGGGCCTCTTCTCGGCTTGCCTCTCAGTGAGGTCTATCACGTTGGAGGCAGGTCGAGTGACGATGGGGCCAAGCCCTGAAGGCGGGGGTGGCAAGTCGAAGGAAGAGACACCTAAGTCAAGAATGCTGAGGAGGTTGATGGGTTGCTCAGGCATGTTGACGGCAAAGGATGGCCCTGGTGATGAAGAATAGCCACGGGAAGAAGAAGAACTGTGGTAGTCGTCGATTTCCTGGAAGAGGCTTTCTTCTGGACCCCTACCTGGTGTGCTCAGCTCCGATTCCCTCGTAAGGATGGGGACGGCAGTCTGAATCTCCTCCCTGTGAGCGATAGTCAATTGTGGGGTGGAGTTGGTGGCCCTTGGTCGGGTCGTTCCACCTCTTCTGAAGGGGTTTCTCCTTCTGCTCCTCTGATGGCCTAACTCGGCTGGGGTGCTAGGAAGAATTCCTGGGCGAGATGGCGGCCAAGGATGACGAGTGCGTCCCACACCAACTCTCCTGATGCCACCCCAGTAGGTCGGTGTGTATCCCAATAGGATGTGGGCAGCTCGGCCGAACCCAACTAGGACGGGCTCGAAACCGTCAAATAGCAGAGCAGCGGCAATCTCGTATTTGTGGAGCTGACTGTGGTCGATCCTTTAGCTAGCACCCAAATTTTCAGCTGTGAACACAAGGCAAGGGTTGCAAGCTTGAAATAAAAAACAGGGAATAAGTCAATCAAGAATTAAAACGTCAAAATTGAGGGTTAAGAAACTAACGTGGGCCCGTTCCCTGCAGAGGCACTCACCATCGGATCGGTCCACCTTCTGAGGTTCTGGGCATCCAATTCCCAGTCACCACCAGGAAGTCATTCTGCTTCCCCCTCGCAGAGTTGGGAAGGTCTGTGATCAATTGTTGCTCCTTCTTCCTCACCTTGAGGTAGTAGGTCTCATCCGCGGTAGGGACAACATTGTATAACCTAAGGATGTTGAACCATCCTACGGTAAAGTTAATGGTCCTATTGAGGGGCAACAACGCCCAAAACCACCCGTACGAAATTCGGGCACCTCTGCATAGGGTTCAGGCGGCACCGTTCACTGACCTCACAAAAGAAGGCAAGGGGGAACCTAAGGCCACATTCAGAAATAAAAATGGTGGGGATATGGATCTTTTCGTCCGTTTGATCGTGATATGGGAGAGTATTCCTATCGGGCACACTAAGGTGAATGTCGGCAGGGATGTTGTAATCTCCACGTGAGGGGAGAGGCCATGTGAAGGGTCAGACCCCTGAAGCAGGTCCAACCAATCACGAGTTCATTCGGTACGAGCTCTGAACATCACTCTAACGATGGTGGTCAGAGCTGGGGAGCAATTGGAGAGGGTAAAACCCGTACTCCTTCTAGTGTGCCCTAGCTCGGCACTACAGCATGGGTGTACCCTACAAGGGAACCGAGCTATAGAGGCTACGAGTAGGACCAGATGCGCAGCACACAGTTAACCATGGCACCACGATAAGGTGCAGGGTCTGAACCGAGCTACACGTAAGCACAGCCACAGGGTCTACAAACCAGTAACAATACAACCGTCCTACGTGGTAGCGCGGCTACACCGCTATCGGGCTAATGGAACGGCAGGGCATTCTGGAATAGTCTAGACTACTCTCTTACGTGGTAAAAGGCGTATCTCGAGAAATAAGGGAATGACGTGAGCATTCCATATCGGATAAGGAATGAAGAATCCTATTGAGAATCGTATTGCACAAATATATGGGAAGAGGTCCTATATGGAAAGGAGTCACATTGGCCGTGGAAGACTATTACGGTAATGCCACCGTACCTAATAGGATGAGTCCTATTAGGAAGGGTTTCCTAACATGATAAGGAAACTAGGGCAACGAGGACCCTTGATCAACAAGCTAACCTATACCTATAAATACATGCCTTATGCCTACGGTGAAAGGTACGCTGTGAAACCCATTCATACGCATTGTTCTTTGCTTAATTAGTAAATCCCCTTACTAACTTAAGCATCGGAGGGCCTTTGCCATCAAGGGCAAAGGTGCTCTAACTGTTCCTTATCTTGCAGGTCTAGAGGCACCATCAAGATACGAGAAATCCACCCTCTACAGGCAGAACACTAAAGGTTCTAGTAGTTCTACCTGTTTGGTTCTGCTGCTGAGGGACCATCGGACCCATCGGTTGTACGAATGATATGCTGCTCTCCGCTGCCCCTCCCATGACATGAACATAAGGATTTATAAGTCTACCGGATTTCAGAGCTGCCTCTATGATCTCCCATTGTGAAATTACTTCGGAAAAGGTTCTCCCCACATGGGAGCAAAGCTTATTGAAGTAGATCTCTGTTAAAGTAATGATGAAAGTCTGGACTGCTTCCTTATCAGGCATCTGGACTTCCAACTGGGAGGCCATATCCCTCCATCTAATGGCATATTCCTTGAATGTTTCATTGATTTTCTTGGATTCAGCGCTCAGAGTCATCTATGTGACTCCTGCGTCCATATTGTGGCGATACTGGGTTAGAAAGGCATTTGACAGCTCTGACCAGGTGCGGATGCTTTTTAAGTCAAGGCGAGCGAACCATTGTAGAGCGGATCCAGTAAGGCTGTGCTGAAACAATTGCATACGCAACTCATCATTCTGCCCGTACCCACGGAGGGCACCGGCGTATAACCGCAGATGAATCTTGGTATCCTCGGTCCCGTTGAATTTGGACAAGTCTGGCATTTTGAACTTCGAGGGAAACTACAAGTTGGGGACTCATCCATACTGGTGCTGATTATACCGTTTGTCTCTTGCATGTTTTTCACAGCTTCTTCCACGCTGTGAAGTTTCTAGGTTACTCTGGCATCAACAGTCGGGGCTGGCGGAGTAATAGCAGGTCCTGACGATTCCCCCTCGGTTGAGGGTTTTGAAACTGCGATCGGCCTTGTTGGAACAAGCCAGCCTCTGGTTGTGGTGGAGGGGCAACCGCCGCACCCCCGGCTAAGATATTAATTTGTTCTCCAGGTGGAAGGAATGTTGGGTTGAACTCCTGCAGCCCCTGTCGGTGCACCCGTATCAGTAAGGTGTTGTATGGCTCTCAGGAGTTGATCGAAACGGCGGTACATGAGATCCATGTCCACTTTCGTAGCATATTGATCATCCTCCTGTGGGATGTCGTCCCGCCTTGGGGTGATTGTGTCTGGATCCGTCGAAAGTTGGGACAGAGATCTGGTGATAACCTGACAAAACTTGAGGAAGCTATCTTTCAAAATATGGGATCCGGAATTCATATTAGAATTCGGACTTGAGTTCGGACTTAAGTTCAGGTTCAGATTCCTATTAAAATAAATAGCAAAATGTCCCGAATAGGAATGATGAAAAGAAAAATACCTGCTTGTTAGTCCTGAAATACACTGGTAAAGAGATGCATGAATGCAACAGGCACTATTCATAGAAATATTGAAAGCAGACTCGGGCCCGGACAAAGGCAGACTACGAGACTGAAAACTCGATTGCACAACTAAAAACGAACAGCCTAACGGCGTGGCTTAAACAAATCGAGACGCTGAGGCAAACCCCGAACTAGGATGTCCTAAACGAGTATAGATGAGCGGACTGTATGAGAGTCCGCAGCAAACAGGCAGAACCCGAACAGGGGAATGCCTCTAGACTGAAAAACTAACCAGACCCAAACTGAGGGTCTGACACAACAACGGGGCCGGGCCCGGACAGGGAAATGCCCCTAGATAAAGATAGGGATTGGACCCGAACTTGGGGTCCGACACAACAACGGGCAGAGCCCGGAAAGGGGAATGCCCCTGGACTAAAGATGAGGACGTAGATTGGACCCAAACTTAGGGTCCGACGCAACAACGGGGCAGAGCCCGGACAAGGGAATGCCCCTAGACTTAAATACAAAGATGGGGACTGGACTCGGACTTGGGGTCTGACACACCAACAGGGCAGAGCCCAGACAGGGGAATGCCCCTAGACTAAAGATGAGGATGAAGATTGGACCCAAACTCAGGGTCCGACGCGACAACAGGGCAGAGCCTGGACAGGGGAATGCCCCTAGACTAAAAGGTACAAGCTAGACCCAGGCTGAGGGTCCAACATAACAACGAGGCAGAGCCCGGACAGGGGAATGCCCCTAGACTAAAGACAAGGATGGGGACTGGACCCAGACTTAGGGTCCGACACAACAACGAGGCAGAGCTCGAACAGGGGAATGCCCCTAGACTAAATATGAAAATGATGGCTGGACCCAAGCTGAGGGTCCGAGATAACAACGGGACAGAGCCCGGACAGGGGAATGCCCCTAAACTAAAAATAATGGCATGGACCCAAACTGAGGGTCCGGCACAACAACGGGGCAAAGCCGAACAGGGGGATGCCCTTGGACTAAAGACAAGCAAGACCTGAACAGAAATGCAACAATGTATGATACAGGTTCTCAGATGACAGGGGTCTCCATAACCATGATCAGTTGTGGTGACAGGCATACAATGTGATCTGAGGACGGGGAATAGCATGCGTGATACTCTCAGAATGAAATGTATGAGACTTGGGGACGTGTTTCCTATGAGACGACCCTAACAAAGTCTCGACTCTAGGTAAGGCGTACACATGGGCGCAAGCGGCTTCAGTAACTAAGACTCTTGCTGAAATGCCTATCTAGGTGAATGAATAGTATATGTAAAGTAGTAAATGTCGACATCCTTCCTGTTTGTGTTCCTAAATACAGAAAGTAAGCAGATATGGCCGATACGGCTACTACATGAATCATGAGGGTTAGGCTGATGCAGTCCTATACCAGCCGAAGTTTTTCATCCGTCAGCGGTTTCAATAGGCTCCCAACCCGATATACCTCCGGCTCTCCACAGCCGGCCGTAAAGGCTGCCGCTCGAGTGCCATCTTTGGTACATGGGTCGAGTGGAAAAGACTCGGCTGACGTGCGAACAAAGCCAAATGGCTTGTTAGCGCACACCTGCTTATCGCTTCCCCAACTAGGACTGACACGGGTTTAAAGTTGTAAAAAGGAATGGAGATTGAGAAGAGAGGGTATGTAGTGCAGCATGCGTGCTCAGTGTGTGAACAGAAGGATGCCATGCCACATCATATGCAAACCCATTAGGGTATTTATCCAGGCAAAAGCGCCCAAATACCCGTTGAGGTTATATGGCCCATTGGGGCGCAAATGCCCTACAAAAATAGAGACAGACAGAACATAGATATATGTATAAAAGGTTAGAATAGTCACAAATTTTTATTCGCTCATGTTTCGAAGAAGTCTTAAAGCTAGAATTATCAAAGACCCAAGCAGAGTCGCCAGTTGTCGCGCCCGGGATTTGGACCGCCCGATTGAACGGTGGCCGATTGATCCAAGTGGTATTCAAAGCGACGTGGTTTTGTAAAAACACGGGTTTTACAGCTGTGACTGAGCCATGTTTGTTATTTATGAAAATAACTCAGAGTCACAACTTGACATAATTCTCGGTGTGCCAAGTCACCATCGAAAAACGTTGTTTGTAGAAATGACTCGGGTTCGGGGACCCAGTTTTGTTTGATAGAAATGCCACGGTTTTTGTTTGATCTGCGTTTTTAGAAAAGAAAAGGTTCGGTAATTCCCCGTGACGTGTAGGGAAGCCAAAGCACCCTACCCCGCCCTTTCGGCACTCGGAACAGACTTTATCAACATGAGCAAATGGAAACTTGTGACAACATACATACATACAATGAAAAGAGATAATCTGTCTGAAAATGAGTTTTATTACAATACACGAGACTTTTACAACTGAAAGGGGAATAGATACAGAAATAAGATTTGGACCAAGCCCGGTCTTAGGGCTGCTTACGTATCTCCGGTCTTAGGAGAATCAGGTCATCACGTAGTTCAAACAGGTAAAAAGGTTTAATTCGAGACCGAGTCGTTATCCGGCTACCTACGTATTCTCCGGCCTAAGGAGAAATTAGGTCTCGCGTAGTTCCGGCATAAAGCTGAAGTTCTAGAGAAGTTAATACATAATGGAGGCGTTTCTACCGTACACGGAGGACATCATCAGACTCCAGCGGTGACAAAAGCAAGAGGATACATAATGCGGAAACTCCGGGACATCTCCAGAAGATTCCGAGACTCGAAACGGGTGTGGACGGCCACTTCCGATGTCAGGAAAATGTTTTTGAAAATATGAGTCGCCACCCGGGATTTAATTTAGAAAATCTTTTTGGTACCCGAGAAACCGTTTAAAAATAATTGATGACTCTTGTGCAATTCGGAAAAGATTTGGTCCGCGAAAAAAGATTCTTTTTAAGTCCGGAAGCCAAGTTACGGGCGGGGAAGGTTTTTGGAAAAGCACCCCGCTCGCTCGGGATATTCCCAGTCTCCACTAAATATTTATGGGATTTTCTTTTTAAAATGTTTTATTGAAATTCGTTGACAATTAATCAAGTAAATAAGAGGAAATAACGAATAAATAAAATTAACATGATTACGTAGAAATAAAATAAAATGAAGGGACTAAATGTTAGTAAAAGAAAATTGAGGGAAAAAGTGTAATTTTAAAAATGTAAATCGCACCAGAGGATAAGAAAATAGGGGAGGTTTACTGGAAAACAGTGGAGAATAAAGGAGAGCCGTCCGGCTCTCTGGAAGAACCGTCCAGCTTTTGTGTAAGAGCCGTCCTGTTCTGAATCAAGGCCGACCGGCCCTCTGGCCATTTTTTACAAAATGTCTTCTATCCTCTGGAAGGGATGAAGTTTGACTAGGAAACCGGTTTCCTTTATACAGAAATTCTCCTAGGAGGAGTATCAATGCTTAGAAAATGTTTTGGAGAGAAAATGTATCCCGAAAGACGACCGAACCGCGCGATTATGACGAAAAATCGCTCGTTTTGATACCTCGGGATAATTTTGTTGTAAATAAACTCTCCCGAATCCAAAGATAACTACTGGAGTTATTCTGAATTCGGGAAAAGACCCCTCAAAGGACCGCGATTATAGAACCTGGTCCAGAAAATACGATTTTATACCTTGATTGGATCGATTCAAACGCCGAAAGAAACTTGTTTTTCCTTGGGTTTGATTCTCAATGCCTTCGAAAACTTCTGGAGTTGAGTAGGTGTTTTGAAATATCTTTCGTATGGAACTTCTTATTGGAAAGGGATGTAACTGGACGAGGGAGAATTTTTCACGATGTTTTTTTTTGCAATCTCTGGTATCGTAAGAACCGTCTTCAACCTCTCCTCCAAAGTGAGGGAATGGAACCGATTTTATAGACGTTTGAGGTTAACCACCGGATCACGCAAGAAATTTTTGCCATCATGATATTCCTGGCGCGGGCGAATATATTCTTCTACGATGAATCTCTGAACCCGGATTTTCGGACAAGACGTGTAACAGACACAGCTGGCCGGTTCTCAAAGAGAGCCGTCCGACCCTGATATCAAAGTCGTCCTGTCTTCTTAAGGAATTAAAGCCGCCCGGTCTAAGGATTAAAGCCGTCCGGTCCTCTACTCCTTACTTCTTGAAATTCTTTGTTGTTTTCAAATGGTTTTAAAGGCGCGATCGACCATTTCAAGGTATTCTACATATTTTTTTTTATTCATCATCGGGGATACGCAGGGTCAAAATTGGGGTGTCTACAGTTGCCCTTCTTAGACGCGGCTTAGTCACCATCATGTTGGTGTAAGTCGTGTTGAAGATTCGGACATCCCAATTTGACTAATCGTGCGAGAAAACAATAAGACAGGAAACTTGGTCGAGCTCAGGGCTTCCTACGTACCTCGTTTGTGTGGATCAGACCAATCGTAGTTTGGCGGGGCCGTTACGAAAATTGACACCTCGTTTTTCAACGAGGAAAAATGAGTGATATCTGGTGAAAAAAACCGACGAATGTTTTGAAGGATTAAATGCCGTATAAGGGCTTACATGAAAACTTTAAATGCCGTGTAAGGACTTACATTAAACTTTTAAATGCCGTGTAAGGACTTACATGAAAACTTTTTAAATGCCGTGGAAGGACTTACATTACATAACTTTTGAAAAATGCCGTGGAAGGACTTACATTATATGAAAACTTTTTAAATGCCGTGGAAGGGCTTACATTATATGAAAACTTTTTTAAATGCCGTGGAATGACTTACATTACATAACTTTTGAAAAATGCCGTCGAAGGACTTATATTATATGAAAACTTTTTAAATGTCGTACAAGGGCTTACATGAAAATTTTTAAATGTCGTACAGGGGCTTACATAAAAAAATTTAAATGCCGTACAAGGACTTACATGAAAAAAATTTTAAATGCGACTGTAATTTGTTCGGAGTCACGAAAGTTCTTATGACCGGTTCTGGGTCAAGAAAGTGTATATGAAAGTGATTGTGACCGTTCGGAGTCACGAAAGTGCTTGTGACTTGTTCGGGGTCATGAAAGTGATTGTGACCGTTCGGAGTCACAAAAGTGCGTTCGGAGTCACAAGAGTGCGCGTGACTTGTTCGGAGTCACGAAAGTGCTTATGACCGGTTCTGGGTCAAGAAAGTGTACATGAAAGTGATTGTGACCGTTCGGAGTCACAAGAGTGCGCGTGACTAGTTCGGAGTCACGAAAGTGCTATGACCGGTTCGGGGTCATGAAAGTGATTGTGACCGTTCGGAGTCACAAGAGTGCGCGTGACTTGTTCGGAGTCACGAAAGTGCTTATGACCGGTTCGGGGTCATGAAAGTGATTATGAAAGTGATTGTGACCGTTCAGAGTCACAAGAGTGCGCGTGACTTGTTCGGAGTCACAAAAGTGCTATGACCGGTTCTGGGTCAAGAAAGTGTATATGAAAGTGATTGTCACCGTTCGGAGTCACAAGAGTGCGCGTGACTTGTTCGGAGTCACGAAAGAGTATGTGACCGTTCAGAGTCACGAAAAGTGCTTATGACCAGTTCAGGGTCAAGAAAGTGTATATGAAAGTGATTGTGACCGTTTGGAGTCACAAGAGTGCGCGTGAGTTGTTCGGAGTCACGAAAGTGTATGTGACCGTTCAGCGTCACAAAAGTGTATGTGACTATTCAGAGTCACAAGAGTGCATGTGTTGTAAATTGTTTCTAGTGAAAAATTCAGACCGCAGAGGTTAATGCCAAGGAAGACTTAAGAACACAATGAGTGCTTACAGAGGATTTTAGTTTGGAAAACTGTCATTGAGGAATTTGGATTGAAGAATCATCCCGAAGGATGGTTGTGTGAGACTCAGGTTTCGACACTTGATGGCATAATGACAACATCCCCTTCTTTTTTTTGAAAAGATAGGAGGCACAACGGGGTGTCTCTTTTGCTTTACTGTCTTTCCTTTCGGCCAAGGTTTGGAACTCGGGCTGGTTCTTCAGGTTTAAGCTTTGACCCTTGGATTTGACTTTGTTGAGGCTGGAGGTTGCGGCTTTGAGCCTTCTTGGATCCTGGCGAATGCTTGCTCCGGTGAATGATGGTGGGCTGACGTGCCCCTATTTCTTGGATTTGGGTGTATGCTTGCTTCAGTGGTGGGCTGACACGCCCCAGCATTTGACAAATGTGCCCCTCAGTTCTGAATCTGTTGGTGATTTTGGTCATCTATTAACCTACGTATCCAAACGTAGATTCTTCCATGCATTGAAATCGTCTTCCACGAGTCTAAGACTAGCAAGACCATTTAGGGCCTGACTAGATAAAGACCTTGTGTGAATTTGGACAAGGCCCATACATAGGAGTGACTCAATGATGCCCCCTGGCAAGACATAGATAACGAAGTGTATTTTTTACAAGACCACGCTGACTGAAAGGATTCGACAAGACTGACAACACCGAGGGATTTGATCGGCTATATGGACAATAGAGTGGACTTTAACATGACTGGCAAGGCCGAAGGATTTGATCGGCCTTTTGGACAAAGGGGTGGATTTTGCCACGACTGACAAGGCCGAGGGATTTGATCGGTCTTTTGGACAAAGGGAGTGGATTCTGACAAGACTATGTTGCCTTGAGCATGACAAACTCGAGGATGGCAAAACGTGACCCACAATTGATATTGAAATTGTCATACACTTGAGTCTTTTAATTTTGAATTTGTTTCACTCCATCAAATGATAATCATTCAAATCAAGATTTCTTATTATGAACCCATGCCCTGGGCTGCTGATGATGATCTGAGGTGCCCTAGTTTGGAGGGCTGCTGATGATGATCTGAGGTGCCCTAGTTTGGAGGGTTGCTGATGAAGACACATTAAGGTGCCCCTGTTTGGATTCTGCTTTGGCTGACGCCACTGTTTGCACAATGCTTTGACTTTTAAGGGAGATTAGACTGTTCCCTTTTTTACTTGGATTCTCACTATCAAGTTGCGTTTTCCAATCTGAAAGGTCTTTATTCAGGTTATAATGGGGTCAAGATTTTGGGGCTTGACAAAGAAAGGATAATAGGCTCAAAATCTTATTTTCGTTCGGGTTATTGGAGCTAGCAGCTATCTTGAACTACATTGGTGCCCCTTCTTGCTTTCAATGGGCATTTTCTTTGTGCCCCATTTTGCTCGAGCATTTCCACAATTTGTTGTGCCTATGTGTTTGGCACTTTCATTCTCTTGAAATTTGGACGTGCCACTGGAAGCTATGCGTTAGACACGTTCTGGAAGTTTTGATATGCCACTGGAAATCATGTCGTGGGCACCTTCTGGAATTCTTGATGTGCCTTTGGAAATTATGCGTTGGCACTTTCATGTCTCTTATTTTACCCAGTGTGGGGGATAGCTGCCTAGCAAGGTTCTTTTTCAAAGAAAATGATTCAGGCTGAAAAGGGCTTTCAGGGGCGTATGTTTATCTGGGAAATAAAAGCAATGAATGCCTTTCTTCATTTTGACTTGCGCAACTTGATAGTGAAAATCTGTCATGCTCTAACTTTTGCCTAGATCATGTTTTGAAGTTTTGATCTAGCGAGCTTTTTGCCTTAACTTTTGCCTAGGCTGCCCTTGCGGGTTTTCGACCTAGCAGGCTTTTTCTATACCAAAGCATTGCTTCTTGATGGCATTGTGGAATGGTGTCTGGAATTCCTCCTTCTTTCGTAGGGCAAGGATTAAATCTCGTGTTTTGAAGTGATTCTCATGATTCTCAAATGATGGTGGAAAACAATTCCAAGAAACTCAAGTTTATTATGACAATTTCAACACAAGGTGTGACATAAAAGTTATTGAAAATTGCGACCGAACCATAGAGGGTTGCCTACGTATCCTTTTGCAAGAAATCAGGTCGTGCGTAGTTCGGAACTACAAAGGTGACTTTATTTTTTTTTTGGTTTTTCGACAGTAATAGGACACTGCAGACTCGAATTTTGAAGACAGGCACAAACTTGAAAGCAAAAACATGAAAGACTCGACGTACAACCTAACGCAACTAAGACTTAAAAAACTTGACGAAGATTTTGGCCCGACTTGCATGCTCCCAAGATTCGTGGAAGATTGAGCTATTGCATGATCACTGATGATTCATTGGTTAAGCACGATTTTCAGCTCTGCCAGGGATGGATCCGTTGTCAATGAGATCTTGAATTTCATGGCGGAGGCGGTCGCACTCATCGGTAGCATGACCGGGTACTTGATGGAAGGCGCAGAATGACCGGGTACTTGATGGAAGGCACAGAAGGCATCCGGGTTGTGGTTGGACAGAAGCTTTTGTGGTAGAGGAGTTGGAGGGAGTGGTTTGATATGGCCGATTTTGAGGAGTTCTTCATAGACCGAAGACAGAGGTGTGGAGAACTGGGAGAGGGTTCCTGGTTGGTTTTGAAGATGGTTGATTTGGGTTGTGATTTTGTTGGTTGTTTTGGCTTGGTCGGGGTTAGGGACAATGTTGGGCTCTTGGAGTGGAATTGGGATGGTTTCATTGTCAATGAGGTCCTGGAATTTGTGTTTAAGGCGGAGGCAATTATTGGTGTGATGGCCAGGCATCTGGTGGTAGATACAGAAGGTGTTTGGATTATAGTTTGCGGGAAGCTCTTTGGGTGGTTCGAGAGGTTTGAGAGAGTTACTTTTAAAAAGGCTTTTGCAAACGGTAACAAGGGAGGTAGGGAATTGGTGAAAGTTTCTTTTAGGGTGGTTGCTTCGGGTTGTGGTCTGGGAATTGTTGCTTGTGGAGCTGGAGGCGATATCTGCAAGGTTGTCCCTTTTGAGATCCCGCTGGTGCATTTTCAGATCTCCGATGCCAATCAAATTTTCACAGCCCAAGGGTTTGAATTCTTTGACAGATTCAACTAATTCAGAAATTCTAGCCAAAGTTGCAGCCATCTCCGGGCTTTTTCTGGGTCGTTTGGCGTTCTCTTGGATTGGTGGGAGATGGTAACAAATGTCTTGCACCATGACCATGAGCTGAGTGATTTGGTCGCCCAGGTTGTCCACAGCTTTCTTGAGTTCCTTGATTTCAGCCTGAACATCCATGTTTGTTGATTGGCGGGATGATCTGAAGTTTGGGCCGGGTTAATCCTTGACTTCAAGTGGTAAGGTTTTTTTGACGGCTGGGAATTGACAGTAAAGCAAAATTGAACTCAGGAGTGCCCCTGCTTGTTTTATTCTAAAAAGGAGAATGTCGTGCATGTGTCGTCATGTGTGTCACCCTAAGTCTCAGAAGTTGTTTTCAACAGCCATGGGTAAGTCGTTACTCGGTAGGTTAAGTTCCCGTGTGTTGGAACCAGAGCCAATCAATTTTCATGACCATCCAAGACAGAGCAATAAGGCTGTTGAAATCTGGATAAATGTTTAAGGCTAGACCGGATAACAGGAAGGCGTTCGAGCACGGCTGACACTGAAGGTGTTTGAATAAAGGAAAATGGTCTCAAAAAGGCTGCCCCGATCCTCAATATTTCTTTTGACAGTGTATCCTTTGAATTGGAAAACAAGACTTTGGAAAAATCTGAAAATGGACTAAGTTTTTTAATAATCTCTCATCAAGATACTAGAATAAGCATCCTCATAAATGGGGTTGATTACTCTTAAGCTGATGAGAATTTATTGAAGATTTTAGGCCATTTTGATCATCCTTAGTCTCATTTTCCTAAGGACTATGTGACTTAAACAACGTGCATTGAAATGCACGACTCTTCATCGGGCAGGGCAACCTCTTAAGATCACGGGAAAGGTGACAGTTTTAAGGTCCGACTGACCAAAAAATTTATGCTAAAATGCGTGCATGCCAAATGATAGCAGTATATACAAAAGACGGTAAACAAGTAGCATGGTATTACACGTAATCCTACCCTGTGGGTCCTGTCGTAGGTTGGAAGGTTCTACGGTTAGCTATATGCAAAGGCCGGGTTTTGGTTTAGGGGGTTACCCAGGCTAGAGCCAATATTTGCCTTCCAATGTCAAGTTTACTGCATGACAAAGGTTAAAGCGGCAGGCTGACTCATCATCGTCCAGGGGTGCCGAGATCTTGGGATGTCCTAACACCGGCAAGCCGTGTAGGGTAACCAAGAAGCAGCGGCGGGGCTTATCCAACATCGATGCACGTGAAATGCAAAAGTTTTTCAATAAAAATTATTTTTTTAAAAAATCACACAAATATTTTTCAAGTCTGGCTTGCTTTTTAAATTAATCAACATTTTGAAATTTTACGCAAGAAAATAACCGAGAAAGCTCCAGTCCGGATGGTCGGGCTTTCACCCTGACACTGATCCTTTCTCCGACAGCACTAGGCAATGTAGTTTTTGTCAAGCTCTCGAGGCCGTTTCACAAGTGTAAAATGCCAAAACAAAAATTAATTTAAGAGAATCCCCAGAAGAGTCGCCATTTTGTGGACGGCCACTTCCGATGTCAGGAAAATGTTTTTGAAAATATGAGTCGCCACCCGGGATTTAATTTAGAAAATCTTTTTGGTACCTGAGAAACCGTTTAAAAATAATTGATGACTCTTGTGCCGTTCGGAAAGGATTTGGTCCGCGAAAAAAGATTCTTTTTAGGTCCGGAAGCCAAGTTACGGGCGGGGAAGGTTTTTGGAAAAGCACCCGCTCGCCCGGGATATTCCCGGTCTCTACTAAATATTTATGAGATTTTCTTTTTAAAATGTTTTATTGAAAGTCTTTGACAATTAATCAAGTAAATAACAGGAAATAACGAATAAATAAAATTAACATGATTACATAGAAATAAAATAAAATGAAGGGACTAAATGTTAGTAAAAGAAAATTGAGGGAAAAAGTGTAATTTTAAAAATGTAAATCGCACCAGAGGATAAGAAAACAGGGGAGGTTTACTGGAAAACATGGGAGAATAAAGGAGAGCCGTCCGGCTCTCTGGAAGAACCGTCCGGCTCTGGAGTAAGAGCCGTCCGATTCTGAATCAAGGCCGACCGGCCCTCTGGCCATTTTTTACAAAATGTCTTCTATCCTCTGGAAGGGATGAAGTTTGACTAGAAAACCGGTTTCCTTTATACAGAAATTCTCCTAGGAGGAGTATCAATGTTTAGAAAATATTTTGGAGAGAAAATGTATCCCGAAAGACGACCAAACCGCGCGATTATGACGAAAAATCGCTCGTTTCGATACCTCGGGATAATTTTGCTGTAAATAAACTCTCCCGAATCCAAAGATAACTACTGGAGTTATTCTGAATTCGGGAAAAGACCCCTCAAAGGACCGCGATTATAGAACCCGGTCCAGAAAATACGATTTTATACCTTGATTGGATCGATTCGAACGCCGAAAGCAACTTGTTTTTCGTTGGGTTTGATTCTCAATGCCTTCGAAAACTTCTGGAGTTGAGTAGGTGTTTTGAAATATCTTTCGTATGGAACTTTTTATTGGAAAGGGATGTAATTGGACGAGGGAGAATTTTTCACGATGTTTTTTTTTGCAATCTCTGGTATCGTAAGAACCATCTTCAACCTCTCCTCCAAAGTGAGGGAAT
This sequence comes from Gaultheria prostrata, assembly GCA_036023075.1. Lineage (NCBI taxonomy): Eukaryota > Viridiplantae > Streptophyta > Magnoliopsida > Ericales > Ericaceae > Gaultheria > Gaultheria prostrata. The sequence continues at coordinate 20,868 of JAXBDA010005636.1, forward strand.
GGAACCGATTTTATAGACGTTTGAGGTTAACCACCGGATCACGCAAGAAATTTTTGCCATCATGATATTCCTGGCGCGGGCAAATATATTCTTCTGCGATGAATCTCTGAACCCGGATTTTCGGACAAGACACAGCCGGCCGGTTCTCAAAGAGAGCCGTCCGGCCCTGATATCAAAGCCATCCGGTCTTCTTAAGGAAATAAAGCCGCCCGGTCCAAGGATTAAAGCCGTCCGGTCCTCTACTCCTTACTTCTGGAAATTCTTTGTTGTTTTCAAATGGTTTTAAAGGCGCGATCGACCATTTCAAGGTATTCTACATTTTTTCTTTTATTCATCATCGGGGATACGCAGGGTCAAAATTGGGGTGTCTACAACGGGTCAGGACTAACTACACGACTCGCTGAAGGAAATATTAAAAAATGGGCTTCCGGGGGTGCCGACAGTCAACGAGGGTCCCGGGATGTTATTTAAGTTGCTCCATGGCGGAAAATAGGTTCGGAATGCAGTTTACACGTCCGTATGAAAAGTTATAAAATTCTCGTCCGGACCCCATTCTTGGCCGATGGCGGGCCCCGGGATGTATCCGGTACGGTTTTGAATAGTGAAAATGGCTACAAAAGGTACAATAGTTTTCATAGTAAAAAGTTTTAAAAATCTCGTCCAGACCCGATATTAGCCGACGGCGGGCCCCGAGATGTATCCGGTACGGTTTTAGATGGTAAAAGTGAGCGCAGTTGACTTGATAGTAAAAATTTGAATTGTGGACGCTACCACAAAGGGCTCCCGACTTCGCCGATTTGCTTTGAAAATTTGATTTTTGATATTTAGAAATTTTAGGAGTCGCCATCCGGTGTTGACAGTCCGCGGAAAAATGCGCTGATTCGATTGATTAATGGATTTTCAAATGATTCATTTTTAGAGTCGCTACCTGTAGAGGGTAGATTTCTCGTAGGGTCGACAGTGCCTCTAAACCTGCAAGACAAGGAACGGTTAGAGCACCTCTGCCCTTAATGGCAAAGGCCCTCCGATGCTTAAGTTAGTAAAATGGTTTACTAATCAAGCAAAGAACAATGCGTATGAATAGGTTTCACAGCGTACCTTTCACCGTAGGCATCATGCATATATTTATAGGAATAGGTTAACTTGTTGATCAAGGGTCCTCGTTGCCCTAGTTTCCTTATCACGTTAGGAAACCTTTCCTAACAGGACCAGTCCTATTAGGTATCACCGTGCCTCTGCTCCGGTCTCCACAAAGCATAGGACTTCTTTCCATATGGGACTTACTCCCACATGTGCGTCCAACATGATTCTTGTTAGGATCCTTGTTTCCTTATCCGCTATGGAATGCTCACGTCATTCCCTTATTTCACGGGATACACCCCTTATCACGTAAGAGAGTATTCAAGACTATTCCAGAGCGTTCTGCCGTGCTATCAGCCTAATAGCGGCGTAGCCGTTCTGCCACGTAGGACGGCTGTACTATCACTGGTCTGTAGATCCTAGGGTCGGGCTAATGTGTAGCTCGGCCTTGACCCTGCACCTTATCGTGGTGTCATGGTCAACTGTGTACTGCGCGTCTGGCCCTACTCGTGGCTTCTATAGCTCGGCTCCGTGGTGGGGTACATCCGTGTCGTTTTACTAAGATAGGACACCCTGAAGGGAGTACGGGTTTTACCCTCTCCACCACCCGGATTTGAGGTCCGAATCCGAGAATCCGATTTAAAAATATGACTCGTATGCCCAATGAAAATATTCTTTACTGATCTTTGCAGAACCAAAGATTTCTCGGATTCGGGGGTTTGGTTACTAGAAGGGAAGGGTTTTACGACACCCTTCTCGCCCGGTCCGTGAACCGGTCTCTACTCAATATTTTGTAGGATTTTGGAAATATTTGAAATTCAATTTATTTCACATTAATGGGAGATCAAGAAAGGGAATCACGTAAACAATAAAAATGCAAAATGCAAGTTTACGGTGGATGCTTGTGCAACGTGATCTATATGATAGACGATGATGACAAAATTACAATGGATATTTACATGATAAACATTAATAAAGGAGAGACCAACAACATGAAATTGATGCAGAATGTAATAACACAAGTTAAGATTCGACTCCCAGAATGGGGGTTGAGCGCTCCAGGGTAGATGCTTGAGCGCTCAAACCTCATACTCCTCATACATTTTCCTCATGGATTTTTCATTGACAATCACATTTTGAGCTCTTGGACACCACAGAAAGATTAAAAGAACATCTTATTATGCCAAAAATCTCTGGAAAGTATAGAAAATGAAACTGCCTTCAAACCAGTTTGAGCGCTCAATGTTCAGGGATTGAGTGCTCAAACCAGTTTGAGCGCTCAGAGTGCAGGGCTTGAGCGCTCAAACCAGTTTCTGGTTTTTGTGTTTTGAGCCCCTTTCCAGCTTCTTCTTACATTCTTTTCAAGATCAAGCATTAATAAAACTCTTTTCAGAAAAGGCATAGATTAAACATGAAGCATTGATCTCTTAAAGAATGAGGAAAAGAAGAAAATAATTATGAATGAGGAAGAAAAATGCTTGAGGGCGAGTATGAGAGAGTGAATCTGATTGTGATCACTGATATAACAACACACACACACACCTAAAAGGGGTTTAACCATGATCCATCATCAAAACAAGGTAGTATGAACAAACTGTCAGAAAACAACTTGAGCACTCAATCGTGGGACTTTGAGCGCTCAACACATAATCTGGTTTTCTGGTTTCTGAACCTCAAATGATATTCTTAAGACTTTCCAAGGTCATCAGCACATTAGTTAACTATAATACCAATCAATCAATCACTGTT
>JAXBDA010005637.1:0-23691 GCA_036023075.1 Gaultheria prostrata
TATCCTCTGGAGGGAATGGAGTTTTGACTCGAAAACCGGTTTCTTTTATACAAAAATTCTCCTAAGAGGAGTATTAATGTTTAGAAAATGTTTTGGGGAAGAAATGTATCCCGAGAAAGGCCGAACCACGCGATTATGATGAAAAATCACTCGTTTCGATACCTCGGGAAGATTTTTACTGTAAATAAACTTTCCCGGACCCGAAAATAACTACTGGAGTTACCCCGAATTCGTGAAAAGATCCCTCAAAAGACCGTGGTTATGGAACCCGGTCCAGAAAATATGATTTTATACCTTGATCGGATTGATTCGGGCGTCGAAGGAAATTGGTTTTTCCTTGAGTTTGATTCTCAGTACTTTTGAAGATTTCTGGAGTTGAGTAGGAGAATTTTACACCATATATCTCTTCTTTACGGTCTCTGGTGTCGTAAACCCTCTGTCGAAAATGAGGGAGGGAGTTTGATTTTATAGACGTTGAGGTTGTCCAAAAAATCACGCAAAAAATTTTATCATCATGATATTCCTTGGCGCGGGGAATATATTCTCTGTAATAAATCTCTGAACCCAGATTTTCCGACAAGACAGGTAACAGACAGAGCCGGCCGGTTCACAAGGAGAGCCGGCCAGTCCTGATGTCAAAGCCGTCCGGTCGTTGAAAGGAAGTAAAGCCGCCCGGTTAATGGTTCAAAGTCGTCCGGTCCTTTACCCCTTATTTCTGAAAATTCTTTTGTTGTTTTCAAATGGTTTTTTAAAGGCGCGATCGATCTTTTCAAGGTATTATACATATTCTCATTTATTCATCATCGGGGAGACGCAAGGTCAAAATTGGGGTGTCTACAAGTAGTTCCTGTACTTGTTCTTTTAGTGGTTTGATAAGCCCATAGCACATTTGGAAGCATACTTGGCCACTCTTCTGGATTTCTATCAACCATTCTCTGAATTACTTTCTTAATAATTTTATTGGTTGATTCTGCTTGGCCATTTGATTGAGCATAATAAGGAGTAGAATTAATTAAAGAAACTCCATGAGTTGCTGCAAATGCTTTTACCAATCGTCCTTCGAAGATGGATCCATTGTCCACAGTTATGGTTTCTGGAGATCTAAATCTATAAATTTTACCTTTGATAAATTCAATAACCTGTGTTTGAAATACACTTTCATAAGCTTGAGCTTCAACCCATTTGGTGAAATAATCTGTAGCAACAAGGATAAACCTCTCTTTATTTAGAGAAGGAGGATAGATCATGTCAATCATATCCATTGCCCATCCTCTAAATGGCCAAGGCTTTACCACATACTGCAACTCAGTAACTGGCAAATGTTTGAGTGGCCCTGTCTTTTGACAAACTTGGCATCCTTTTGCATAATCAATGCAATCTTTAAGAATATAAGGCCAATAATATTCATATCTTCGAAGTAGCCATATCATTTTGATCCCAGCTTGATGAGAACCACAAATGCCTTCATGAACTTCTGCCATTACTCTAAAAGCATCCACTTTATTTAAACATTTTAATAAAAGTCCATCTGTTCCTCTTTTGAATAACTCTCCATTATACATAATGTAATTTATGCATCTTAACCTTGTTGCTCTATCAGTTTTAGCATCAGGTTTTGTTAAATAATCTATCAAAGGATGTCTCCAATCCAATTGACTAGAAGTAGTAGTGGTTTCACATACTTCGAAGTCAATATTTCTATCTCTAAGCATAGGCAAAGACTTTCTCAAGGTCAATTGACAAAATTCTTTACTTTCATCACTTATGAACGTGAAACCTGAGGCTCTTTGACCAACTGCATCTGCTTCTCCATTAAAGAATCTTGGGACATAAGTGAAGGTAATCATATGAAATTATTTAGCCAATAATTTAGCATATTGGTTATAAGGTTTTAAACTAGGGCTATGGCAACTAAAATCTCCATTTACTTGATTTATAATCAATCGAGAATCTCCAAAAATTTCAACTATATCTACTTTTAAAGTTAGTAGAATTTCCAAAGCCATGATCAAAGCTTCATATTATGCTTGTGTAGACACCCCAATTTTGGTGACTTGCGCATCCCCGATGATGAAAAGAGCACCGAATATACATCTGAACGGTCCCTTGGGTCAAACGGGTCCATAGAGCAAAAATCCCAAAAATTCCTGAACCGTACGGCCTTCTTCTCAAAACCGTACAGCCCAAAATTCCCTTGACGCCACACGGCTTCCATGGTTGCACCGTGCGGCACCCTTTTGCACACCGTACGGTGTCCTTGTCTTGTCATCGTGATTCCTAGGTTGCCCAGCAGCTCAATTCGATTGCGTAATACGTCGAAGCCTACCCGTAGCCATCATTTTGGCGTACGAATATCAGTTTTGGGAGAGAGGTACGACACCTCTTGCTTATATATACTCATCTTTGTCGAACGAAGGGAGCTAGCTCGAACTCACGTACAAAATCAGCCTAAAATCCCCAGTGAAACCATCCCTCCTTAAAAAAAAAAAGCTCCATTGTTATACTCTCACTCACTCCTTAATCTTGAAAATCCTTCCAAAAACCTTGTCTCACGAATCCAAACACGTAGTTTTCATACTCAACTCAACCAGGTTCATCTTTAACCGAATCGTTCCGAGGTATAAGATTTACGTTGCTATTAGAATTTCTACATTCTCTGAGGGGGAGTCTTGCTGGGTTTAGGAGAGGTTCTATACCTCCTCCGAATCCGGCGAGTTCAAATTTCCATCAAATGGGATGACCCGTGGGTTGTTCATGCCTCTGGAGCAATGCCATAAACACATTCCATGTGTTTTTATGACATTCGAACAATAGAGGTACATTATAAACCTTTTCAAAGATTTTATGGTCAAGAAATTTGGGGTTTTGCATCAAGAAAACAAACATTTTCTTCTTTGGTCCGAGAGCGAAATTTTTGAAAAATATTCAACAGCAGCACCGTACGGCTTTGGCATAGGTACCGCACGGTGTATGTTTATACACCGTACGGCGTCAGTGGCAAAATAAATTTTTATGCTCTGTTTCGCGAACCTGATGCTCTGTTTTCTGAAATAACCAGTGGGGTTTATTACTGTCAACCCCCCTTCACTTCCATTTCATGCATTTACATCCCTTTATTTTATTATTTCATGTCATTTGATATCAATTCGTGCATTACGTGATTTATTTGTTTCTTTAACGCATTATTTCCCCTTGTTTTATCTATAAATTGTTTATGTGAATAAAGTTTTCAATAAAATCTTTTCATAAAAAATCCAACAAATATTTAGTAAAGACCGGAAAATTTCGGGCATGCGGGGTGCTTTTTCAAAACAAAACCTTCCCCGCGGGTAACCTGGCTCCCGAACCCAAATCTCTATTTTTTTCGCAGACCAAACCCATTTTCAGCGGCACAAGAGTCATATTATTTTTCTAAACGGTTCCTCGGGTACCTAACAATTTCCAAAAATTAAACCCCGGGTAGCGACTCCAAAATTTTCTTTTTCCCTAAATCGCCTCTTTTCAACACAACAAAACCGCGTGGGCCCCGACCATCCACAGCTTGATTGTTGGTACATTCTCCTTCATCATTGTCTTGGGCTAATAAAACTCCTATTAAAGTCATAGTTTGCTGCCAAATACAACTTCACAGGCTCTCCTTTGTTTGGTGGAACTAAAACTGGAGGATTGATCAAATACTCCTTAATGGCCTTGAAAGCATCATCATGCTCCTGTGTCCATTCGAAGTTCTCCCCATCCTTCAATTTTAACAAAGACGAAAAGACTTTAGTTTTCCCTGCAGTGTTAGATATAAACATTTGAAGAAAATTCAATTGACCAAGAAATTTTTGTAGTTCTTTCTTATTCGAAGGAGGTTTTGCTTCAATAATAGCTTTAGTCTTATTCTTATCAACTTGAATACCTTTGTTATGGACTAAATATCCCAAAAAAATTTGTGCCATTACACCAAAATCACATTTAGCAGGACTCAACTTCAGTTGATAATGTTTCATTTTTTAGAAAGCTGTTTTCAAATGCTCAGTATGATCATCAATGGATTCTGATTTCACAATAATATCATCTATATAGCATTCTAAAAAAACCCCAACTATCGCATGAAAAATAGTGTTCATTGCCCTTTGATAAGTAGCTTCAGCATTTTTTAGCCCAAATGGCATTTTAATCCATTCGAAGGTGCCAATATTACCAGGGGCTCTGAATGCAGTTTTATGAACATCTTCTTCAGCTATGCAAATTTGATTATATCCAGAATGTCCATCCATAATAGACATAATATTATGACCTGCAGAACTATCTACAAGCATATCTACTAGAGGCATTGGATATTCATCCTTGGGAGTTGCTGTATTCAGATTTCTGAAATCAATGCAAATCCTAATCTTTCCATTCTTCTTTGGTACAAGAACAATGTTTGATAACCATTCCACATATCTTGCTGTCCTAATGAAACCAGCATTTAAAAGATTTTGAATTTCTTTTTTCACCTCTACTATGGTTTCAGGAGACATTTTTCTTGGAAGTTGTTTAAAAGGTTTACAATTAGGCTTGATGGGCAATTTATGCTCAACCAAATCTCTACTCAAACCTGTTAGTTCTTTGTAACTCCAAGCAAAGTAATCTTTGTTTTCCTTTAGTACTGCAATCAACTTGGCCTTTGAAACAGCATCAAGTTCCTTATTGATTTGCATAGTATTTGGAACAACTCCATCTCCCAATTCAACTTCTTCTAAAGGATCTTGAGAGTCCACAAAGCCTATTAAGGCTTCTTCAATTGCACCTGGCTTCGACCCCCAGTCAGGTTTCTCAGCTAATGATTCTTCCTAGTAATTTGTTTCCTAGACCTTCTGCTCTATTTCTAGAGCCATAAATTTGACTAAAGCCAAAGAGTTGGCTTCTTCGAACTCTTCCTTGGATTTACATCCAAGCAGCTTCATCTGGTGGGATGTCTGATTCATAATCAACTGCTTGTTTAAGCATTTACTTTAATTCTGCCAATTCTCCAATATCCAACACACTGGATGGAGGGGTGGCAAGCTGTGCAATCTCACTTAGAGGGATAATTTCAGGCTTATACATCTCAGCCTCAGCATAATTTGTTGAAGTACTGAATGGATGAGGGTCTGCTTTTACTTCTTCAACCCCCACTTCTTTTCCATTCTCATATTTCACAATCATAAGAGCTTGATGCATCGAAGAAGGAATACAACCATTTACATGAATCCAATCCCTTCCTTACAAAGCATTATACTTACTTGTGAAAGTATCCACAACAAAAAATGTTGTGTCAGTTTCCACTTTTCCCACAGTTAGGCGTATGGAAACAATCCCCTTGGGATTCTTACTTTCACCAGTAAATCCAACAATGGAAGTACTCAATCAAACCATCTCTTTACCAAGTTTGTTCAAAGTTCTACTTGACATTATGTTCACTGCTGCTCCATTGTCAACCAAAACTCTATTTAGTATGATCCCATCAAATGAAGCAGAGATATACAGAGGTTTCAAATGATGCCTTATTTCAGTTGATGGTGGCCTAAAAGGATAAGAAATGTCAGCACAATTTAAATCCACAATTAAAGGATATTCTGAATCTGAATCTGAATCAGTTTCTGGAATAAAAATTGCTTTTTCCTTCGAAGTTACTTCTGATTCATCCATTGCATTAGCCATAACCAAAAGTTCCTCTTCCTTTTCAATCTTTTGGATTATTGCACCCCATCCATTATCCAATCCATTATCATATGTCAGGTCATACTCATCATCACTGGATACTTCAATAACTTCCACAGAGCCAACTTCTGGCTGTGAAGCCCTTCGAACTATTGAATACGGTCCAAATGGTCCAAAATTGATAGAACAAGGTAAAACCATATTCATCTGAACTTCAGGCAAAGTTCCAAATTGGATAGTTCTCTCACCCTGTATTTGTTTTGGTTCCCTTTCCGCAACATCTTCTTTTTCAGAAGATTCCACTGCAGAAGTTTCTATAGGAGAACATGCTTCTACAGGAGAAGGCTCTATTTCACCACCTTCTGGCTCCACTACCATGGCTTCCAATAAACCAGATTGATAGCTTGCTAGTGAATTTGGAGAGACTGGACTATTCTCATGATCCTCATTGTCCATTCTTGCAGCCAAACTCTTTAGTGTCTCTCTTTCAATTGGTTTCAATCCTCTTCGAAGGGATTCATCAGAGTCTTCCCCTTGAAATCTATTGAACCTTGGATTTCCCTTTTGAACATCTTCCTTTAAAAGGTATTCTCCCATTTGAAAACTGGTATACTTCCTTTGTAACTTTCTCTTCTGAGTCCTTATCAACATAGGAACCATTTGAGGTGTCTTGGTTTTTGGATCTCGAACCAGAACCCATTGACCAATAGGTGAATTTGGAGGTTTCACCATTTTATTCCCAAACTTGGAGGATTCCTTATATCCTTGGAATAGTTATGGTTTCACTTGTTTCAAAAACCAATCTGGAATTCCTTTCACCAAGGTAAACTGCTCCTCTTGAACCTCATGATTTCCTTGATCCATTGCAACTTTTCCAGTATATATCTTCTTTGAAGGAGGATATTCTCTCTTCGAAGCTGGTGGAACTAGACTAGTAGGGACATTTCTCTTAGAAACCAACCAAGGTTTCTCTTTTCTTACTTGATTTTGATTCACCCAAGGCTTCCTTTCATTATTCTGATCCAAAGTCTTTCTTTCCATTCTTTTTGGAAAGAAATTAACCCCTTGCCTATCTAGATCTTTGAAAACTAAATAGTTGGCTCTGCATTCCACACAAAGGCATTCTAAAGAGGAAGCTTCGAGCATAAGCAAATGAGACTATTTAAAATTACCTTGAGATGAACTCTCTGGTACATATCTCTGCACCTTGGTTCTCCCATCAATACTTCGAGGTTGACCATTTCTTGGTCTTCCTTTACCAAAATGCACAGAATTCATCCCAACATGTAGCTGCCTATTTTGCCACATTTCTTGAACTGTTTTGGCCAAAGATGTTGGCACATTAGTGTTGGCACTTACCTCCTCAATCTTTGGAAATTGATCTGTGTCTATTCCCATAGTCTTTTCTGGAAACATGATCCTTCCCTTCTTAATTCGCTTTTGAATCCTGTCACGAAAAACATTACAGTTCTTAGTTGAATGAGTCCAAGTAGCATGCCACTTGCAATATGTTTTTCCTTTTGTCTCTTCCAGTGATGGAAGTTTCGCATTATCAGAAATCTTAATAAACTTCTTTTTCAACAAATAATCAAATATTTCATCTGCCTTAGAAACATCAAAGGAGTAAACCTTACTAGTTCCCTTTTTGTTAAACCTTGGTGCTATAGAAGAATCCTTTCGAACTAGGCTTTCACAAACACAAAGATCATGTTCAACAATTTCAGCAGCATCAATTTCATAACTAGGATCTTTATAATATGTTGAATAAGAAGAGTTATTTCTATCAATGTCTTCTTCTAACAAAGACTCATATCTTGATGCCTTGTAGGTTAAATCAACTAGATCCCTAAACTCAGTGGAATCAAACTTCTTTCGAAGTTCTCTACTTAAACCATCTTGAGCTATTCTCACAAATTCAATTTCTGGCAATTGAAGTTTACACTTATTTCTAGCCTTTTTGAATCTGGTAATAAGTTGAGTAGCCTTCTCATCAGGCCTTTGCTTAAGTCTTGCTAAATCAGCCATGGTAGTCTCAGGTTCAGTTTGATAAAACTGAGCATGAAACAATTCCTCCATTCTCTGCCAATTTGGGACTGATTCTGGTGGCAAATTTGAATACCATTTGAAGGCTATTCCTGTCAAGGAATTAGAGAATAACTTCAACTTAATGAACCCATTACTGCCTAACTCTTTGCACTGAGCAGTAAACCAAGCAATGTGTTCAATTGTTGACTGTTTTCCATCCCCATGAAACAGAGTAAAATCTGGGATCTTAAATCCCTTAGGGACTTCGAACTGCCTATCAATCCATTTTGGATAAGGCTTTTTGTACATTTGAGTTTGTACCCCCCGAGTTAGAGGTCCATAAACTTCTTGCATTAAACCAAGGATTTCATCTTGAAGGGCAGGATTTCCTTCTAGATGAACTCCTGGGTTAATAGGTTGTTCCCAATTCATATTTCTAGGCAAATGATTTTCTGGAATTCCTTCTAAAGGGCCATCAAATGGCCTAGGTTGTCTGAAGCCTCCTTCTTGCCTTGTCAAGGGTTCATAAAGATGGTTTGAATGAATCCTCCCCATTTTTAGTACCCCTGGATACCTAGGTATTCTTGCTTCTGGTACAGACCTTCTCATATTTGACACATGATTTACTGGCGTAAAATTATACTCATCAAACCCAAAACTGTCATTTTTCACATTCTTATCCCCATCAATACCCTCAAAATTGGGTTCGAAAGGAACTTTCATAACCTGCCTAAATGTCTTCTTAAGTTTAGGCATTTGATTATCATAAGTCTTTGGTGGTTCATACCAAGATTCTGGTATATCATCCACATTTATAGGCTCTTTTCCAAACCTTGTTCTAAACTTACTTGAACTAGCCTCTTCTTTATCCTTTTCAGGGAAAGACTGTGGTCCATTTTTAAGTTTTGATTCATTAGAATACTGCTCTTCCAATTTGTCAAACATAAGTTTCTGGATTTGAGACATCTCTTTAAATGTGGCTATCATTTCAGCAAATTGACTAGATGACACACCCTTTCCAACTTCTAGATCTTTTGGGTCATCTATATGAACTGCCTTGTTTTTCCTAGTATATACTCGAGAACTTGGCCAATATCTCCATTTGGATCTTAGCCAATACGAACTTCTAGGCCCGTTGAGGGGCCTCCTACTTGTTCGTTCTCTTTAGGATTAACATTATTCTCCTCTTCTGGTGTTTGGCCAGGCTGAGAATCATCTGCTTGCTTCCTAAGTTTTGGAGCCATTTCAACACTTTGGGGTCCCACTGGGCGTGCCAAAAAATGTTTGGGCTTTTTATTTCTTTGAATTAGAAAATGATTGAGTGCGAGCGTGCCAAAGAAAGATTATGTATCTTCTGTCTCAGATTTAGTTTGGAAACCCAAAACTAATCAGACGATTGTGGTTAAATGGTTCAATTACCTCAATTAAGAGGATTTTTTCTTTCAAAATGAAGAAACACAAACCAATTTACTTAGGAAATCAAAGAACAATAAAGAAACAAGATACTTTGAATTAACAAATCAAAAGTAAACTTACTTCGAAATCTTCTTCAACTTCAAACAGAACAATAACAAGTACTTCGAACACTGGATGATTACAATAACTACTCTTACAAACTATTTTCCTAAACTACTTCGAATTCCTAAAATTACAATCCTAACTGCCAAAGAACAAACCAAGCATCATTTTTTAGTGGTGATTGTTGATGACTTGTCCGGGGTTAATCACTCTTCAACTTCTTCTATTTATAGGCACAACTTGTAATTTGAACCTCACGCCTGATTTCTGGGCTTCGAACTTCATTATTGCACTTTTAAAAATCTGTTGCTTCCCCCCTGAAAGATTTTGAATTTGAATTCACACGGTTATTCATTCAAACCCATGATTTAAGATCAGAAAATAACTTCTCTCCTTGATCTAATCTGCTTTTCAAATGATAATTTCAATTCTCAACCTTACATGTGTACTTAACCAACTGCCAATTACTTATTCTTACATGTATACCTTATCAACTGTCAATTGTCTACGTGTAACAATATAACAACTGTTGATTGTTCTTTCTTACACGTGTAGCAATATGAATCCCATTTCTTTTGGCAGTTTATAATAAAACCTTGAAGCCTTGCTTTCATTGGTCTTTGGACCATTTTCTAACTATAACTGCCAATAACTACATTTCTAAAATCAAAAGATGCAAATGGTGTCGTGTTGGAAGTTATAACTGCCAATAACTGCCCTTTTGATTTAAAGGATACAACGATGCCGTTTGGATCTTTCTTATACACAATATGATCCAATACTTCCAATTAGCTTCATACTACCAACGTTTGGTATTTCCATACACGTGTCTATGAGTTATTGGTTTTGAAAATTTTGTTATGTAAACACACACATCACTTGTTAATGCATTACCAAAGTGTGCACTTGTTTAAGCTGAGCTATGACCACATAGCTTAAATCACATAACAATTGCAGGGGATTTGAAAAATGTGATCTCATACTGCAACTAAAGCGAGAGAGAGATAAAGAGTGAGAGGAGAGTGAGACTTACGCCCCGTTTGGATGCCGGAGATGATTTTGGGTGGATTTGTAATGAGGGCGGATTTGAGGGTTTATTTGTAATGAGGGCGGGTCCACCTCCTAAGAAGGGTGGATTTGTATATTGGGTGTTTGGATGATTTCTTTAGAAGGGGGATATGGAGGGTGGATATGAAAACAAATGACTGAATTGCCCCCAATTTATCCTTTAAAAAACAAAATGAATTAATTACATTATAATTACAATAAATACATAAAAATTACAATAAATACACACAAGGGATATGGAGGGGCACGGGGCTTCGAACCTAGTAATTTATAAAGAAGTGCTCATACACTTTCTGATACAAAATAGTAAAAAATAAGAAAAAACATAAGTATTGCACTTTAGAAATCCACTCATTTATACTATTTGTTCCCACCGTCAGATCATGGTCTAGAATACTAGAAAACACCTCACTTGGAAAACAGGACTGGTTCATCTCCTCTCTCTCTCTCTCTCCCTCAACTGAGTTCTCTTTGCTATCGATCTAGAATCTGTGGGGTTTTTCATGGAAGGCGGTTCATTTTTTTTCATGTGGGTAGCTCTGATTATACACATTTTTGTCAGCTATCTCGTCGCAGCTTCAGCGACCATGGAAGCTCCGACGACTAGCGGTATCCTTCTCTCTTCTCTCTCCCTCCTTCTCTTTTCTCGATCGAAGAAGCCCAGAAACACGTATGCGTTGAAAACCCCCCAAATCACCCGGATTTGGAGGGGTAAACTGGAACGAAAAACACAAATCCACCCTTGTTAGCTAACGACAGGGTGAGGGTTGTCGTTGCATAATGAAGGTGAGGCCTGATTTCTACTCCAAACAGTGAATCAAATCCGAGCACCAAAATTGCATCCAAACGGTGGAACAGCGTGAGCTAGGGATTACAAATCCGGGTGCCTAATCCGGCATCCAAACAGGGTGTTACGGTGGTGGTCGGCGGTGGACACTAACGGTGGTTCGTGGAGATCGATTGCTCAGGTGGTTTGCCTGTCTTGCCTGCTTGCGCCCAAGTTTAGATGAAGGCTGCAGCCAAAAGATGAAGCGAGAGGAAAAGAATGGAAACCCTAATGCATTCTCAATGTGCGCGATACATTTACAAATTATAATGCATTTTCCAAATGCGTTATACTTTAAAAACAACACATTTTAGTTACGCGTGGTTACAGCTGACACTAAACCCCCAGAGCTGACCTGGCGTGCTGAGTTGGCAATTAACGGTTACAACGCATTACCAAAATGCGTGAAGTGCTAGTTTGAAAAAGTAGCTACTTTGGGAATTAGCTTTAAAAAAAAAAGTGCTACTCCGGTCAAAAACTCACCCACAAGCGAGCTTTAACTAGACCGTTGTGTTCAGCTTGATGTTGCGCTTTTCTTTGTGTTATTTTCTTGTTGCATCTTGTATTGTTGATCTTGAACGGTTGTTTGGTTGTTATCAATGCCATTCTCTCTATTTTCTATATTAAAAAAAAATACTAATAATTTACTAATGCAATGCAAAGGATCCACTGTACCACTTGGTCCACTTCTCCAAAAGCATTTGTCACGTGGACTCTCTCCCGTCTCTTCGGTTTATTTTCTTCAAATTTGTTACTTTTTCTCTCCGTGTTTTTTGGTTCATTTTGAGGTTTTCAACTTCTTTAGGGAACATTATAATTGCTTTATACAATTTTTATATTATCAATTTTACCTTTCAATCATGAATGATTTGTTAATAAAATATTGGTGTGACGGCTTCAAAACCTCGAAATAGTCTTTCTAATATTGTAACGCCCCGAAAATTGGGTATATTAATAAATAAATTCATTTATTTATTCTAAAAATAAAAACTTTATTAAATCTTAAAATCTGAGTTCTCCAACAATAAATTAAAAACTAGTTAATTTATTACACTTCAAAGGAGAAACTTAACAATTGTTTAAACTTTAAAATGTGCTAAAAGTTCAAATTAAAAAAAATACAGAGCCATCTAGCTAGAGAACTACTGGTAAAGCCACGGCTCCGCCACTTCATATCCATCGTGTTGCTCCACCATCTCGAAATCAGCAGGCGACTCTTCCTCTCCTTCTGTACCTGGCGTTGGGGACACCAGGGCCACAAAAGTAGCACCGTGAGTGGTAAAATTACACTCAGTAGGGCTCCCTAAGCTACCCATTTACTAAAGATATTCATGCAGCAGATACAGACGTATAGAAATTTTATACCGTATGAAATACTCAAAGTTTCACATAAGTCTTCAACACATTGGATTCACAAGATTCATTATTCTCATACCCACTTCCAACAAATATTTTTCCATCACCGGCTTCCATCCACAGTATATCCCAGGTGCCCGATCACACAGCAAAGCTACCTCGGGTATGCTGCAGGCTTACGACCGGTCACAACATCACCATCAATTTCTATCCAGCTCTTATCCACAGTATACCTCAGGTGCTCGATCACACAGCAAAGCCACCTCGGGGTATACTGCGTATGGCTCATGATTGATCACACATTGATCAATCTCTGTCCGGCATCGATTCCCACCCACAATATACTTTCGGCGCCCGATCACATAGCAAAGCTACCTAAAAGTATAAACTGCTCATGGCTCAAGACCCATACCGGACACGTCCCAACCCCAAACTTCGCGATTAGATTTATACATCCTTATACATTAAACAATTCGATCAAAATGTAATTAACAACTGGACACATGCATCACGTGGGTCATTATTCACACAAGTCAAACACGAAAAATAAACAAGGGCAATAACATCTGAAACTTTAATAAAGCACGAAAACGACTAACATATTTGATTTGCTAAAACTAGCAATTTAACTCCAAAAATTATGAAACTTGACAGAATTAATAATTATCAAATTTGGAACATAGTCTATGTTTTGTGAAACTGCTAATTTTAACCTTAAGAAGGGTCATTGTAGGTTTTTAGTCAGGGTATTAATCTGTCCCGAAATCATACACCACAGTCAACTTCAAAAAATCATAACTAATTCTACGGACCTCGGATTGAGAAGAGTTCTATATGGACTCCACTTAATTTTTCGATATCTACAACGTTTATGTTTTATGTTTTCCCTGAATCCGAACATAAATAGCCAAAAAATAACAGAACCGAAACTGAGCGCATAACTGCCGATTTTTCCATCGTCACCACTTGTTTACTACTATTACCCATCTGATAACGATCTGATTTCAAGTAATATAATTACTGTATACCCATGTACACACAAATAAAAAATAAACAGTATTCTAAAGTAATGGTTAGGTTTAAGAATGTCCTACCTTTCCTCCGTCGATTCAAGCACAACAACCCGATTTTAGATATGATAAAATCACCAAAAATAAAATCTGCGAGCAAACATATAATCGTGAGAAAATCATTTACAACAATTGAGGGAGAGAAAAGTACGCACCGATAGGGGAAGAGATTTTACCACAAGGGAGAAGAGAGAGAGCCAGAAAAATTGATTTAGGGAGAGAGAGAGAGAGAGAGAGAGAGAGAGAGATTGAAAGTAATAAATAAAGATAGAAATAAATATGAGAGAGAGAGAGAGAGAGAGATAATGTAGAAAGAGTTTGATGGGAAGTGGAGATAATGGAGAGTTGTAAGAGTGTGTGAGAAAAGATAGGGTTCATATCAAGTTAAAACACTAGTAGATATATATACTACAAATTATCTCTATATCTATATTATATAATTATCCACTAGCTAAGGAAATTTAAATTAATATCTTTTGTTTTGCAAATTAAAATTATTAAAAGTCTATAATATAATTAATAAAAACCGGGCCTTTACAAATATCCTCAAATGTATACAACAAATCACCGAAAATTACAAGAGCTAATTTTTGGGAGGTCCACTATAGGTATTTACTAAAGCCTCGGGTCCACTATGTAATTTCATACTTCCTCCAGTCCACACGCCCGTTTAAAAGACAAAAATACCCTTCCAAATAAAACCCAAACGCAAAACCCTGAAACTGAAACGCTCTCTCTCGTTCTCCCTCGAACGCGATCTGTTCTCTCTCTCTCTTCGTACCATCGCCGCCTTACCTTCTCCACCTCACACAGCTACGCCTTCTCACTCACCGCCGTCTCCCCTCCGACTGACGCCTTGCTTTCTCCGCGCTGCCTTCTTGAGGAGGAGGTGGTGAACTACCTCCTTTTGGTTGGAGAGTTGAAGATCCAGAGGCCATCGATCTCCACCGAAAACTCGTGGCTTGTATTTGGGTTATTCCGACAATGTATGGGCTCCCCGGTTTGCGGCTCTTCTTTTGCTATATTTAGTGCTTTTTCTTACTGTTATGCTTTGATTTATTCATCTTTGTATATCGTACTAGGGTTTATCTAGGTAATCCTTAATGTTATGCTTTGATTTGATGCCAAAGGCAACTCTAGTCTTGACTAGATCACATTCATGACTCCAATGCTGATTGAAATTTCAAAATATTGCATCAATTTTCAGTTTTCCATATTGACCAAACCACTACAATGAACTATGCATCCCATATTTGTTTCTCCAAATTGAACATTTTGGTTGTATATAGACGAGTTTTTTGCCGGATGAAAGAGATGGGCTTGGATTAGCAACCATTCGACAATGTGGGATGATATGGTAGGAGATGACAAATAACCAAGCAAGTGGGATAACTCATTTCCATGATACTGCAAGCTATTTTCAAGCAAAACGTGGAATAGATTAGTGTACCTTATCATCCGTAAAAATAGGCGCGCCAATCTATCGCGCTCTAAAATCGAACACTCTAAGAAATTTCATTTGATTTTCACGACTTGCGCCAGAATCATAATATACCAATCGTACGCTAGCGATGAACTGGTGCGAGATTTCTCAAGCCTCTAGCGATGAACTGGTGCGAGATTTCTCAAGCCTCGCAAACTGGGGCGAGATTTCTTAGAGTTTTAATCCACAATATCAGGTTTGTTCCACATTGATTTCTAGGGTTTTAATCGTCATGTATAGTCTCTACTTCTTCGATTAAGCTTTGTTAGCTACTGATTACCTGGCTTTAATTTTTTTTCTTCGATTAACCTTTGCTCGCAACTGCTTGCCTGACATTCATGTTTTTCTTCTCCTTCATTCCCTAATTGGAGAAGAATCAAAACCATTAACCTTTGCTCGCAAAGAGTCGTTGTTCAAAGAGTCCAAAGGCTTACTGAGCACCTAAGCTTTTTTCCATGTTAGATTCGTTTCAGTTGTTTCTGCCACTATTTTTTTGTTCATTGATTTGTGCAACTCATTCCCATGAGTTTTCCCTAATGTGAAGACAAGGACTCACGATGACAAATTATACTTAGTATTGCTTTTAGTTATAGCTGTTAGTAATCAATATTTAATCAACGGGTATCTGTAATCTTAACGTGGAGAGATTAATAAGTATTTAATAACGTGGAGCTCGAAATATAAATTGAGATAAAGAAGGGAATGCAATTATAATTCTTTAGTGGTGCGAATTATAATTTGTGAAATAAGAATAGAATCCAGGTGGGATTAGGTTTTCTTATTTACACAAGAAGCCCAGATTTATTTCTCCTCTGGTCCCTGCTCTAGCCCTATAAATATATCGTTATGTTCTCTAGGTCTTACAACAGTCATTCAGAAAATTAGAAGAGAGGCTGTGAGAAAGAGAACAAAGAGACTACGTAGAAGTCCACGCTTGACTACGTAATCGAGGTATAAGGGAATATGGCAGAAGATCGTGAGGTACTGTCGAGCAGAGTTTGCGTACAGTAATCAGGTCTGTCAAGTTCTAAAAAAAAACAAGTCAACCAGTGTTCGTGTCTACGGATGAGAGGTAACCCTAGTTCCGCCTTGTAGGGTTTGTGTTGATTTTTCTTGTTTAATTTGTACGCGTCATTATTGGGTTCTGGGATTCGTTTCCCAACAATAGCATGCATTGAAAATGCTATCTACTGTGGTGAATCGTACCATTTTTGGCAGAAAAGCTATAAAGTTAATTGGGACCTTTATTCTTCTTACAATTTATGCATGCCAGCACTTGTATCCGTTGATCCACTCCGGGTTATTGAAGGTCGTGGCTTAGATTCTTGGTAAAGATGTTTATTCACCGCCACTATGGTGTATATCATGGTAATGTATAACAAAAACACACTTTTGTGTACTCAATCTTGATGCGTATCACGGATTCTTTAATGCTCGTTGAATCGTAAGCATCTTGATCTATATGTTCGGTTTTTATTTTTCAATCTATTTAACTGATTGATGCTTCAGTTTTTTTGCTCTATTTTGAATGGCAGAAAGTATAAGGAGATTCATCATGCACATGTAGAAAATTTCTGTGATGGCGGAGATAAAAAGTAGGATACAAAGGAAGAGGTTGTAAAAATGGAAGCTGATATACTTGGGTGTCTCAAGTTTGAAATGGGCAGTTCCAACAAGCAAGACATTTCTCAGGTATATTTTTGTTGTACTATCACATGTATAAATGAAGTTTTGCACGTCTAGTGACGGGCTATTGTTGCCTTGTTGATTTATATGCAAAAAACTCATAGGATTGCTCGCTAAATTTTCCTTCTCTATCTGACTATCTAATGCCAAAATGAGGGTTTGTCATCGACGCATTCAATGTTCACTTTTTGTTTTTATAATTCTGCAACCCCCCAATTTAAAGTTGGAGTTCTTGATCTACTACATAGTTAAGTTAAGTTTACTTCTTATAACATCACTTTAAACAGTTAGGAAATTATCTTCAAGGACCTCGTTTGTTGATGGATTTGTGGTGATGGTAGGTTACTTCTCAGGATTGTCCTGAGGTCACAAAGTATGCAGGATTGCAATGTGCTCAAGCTCATAGGCAGGAACTCATACAAGACTTGTACAAAAGTTGGCACGATCCTGTCCATAGCATAGTTATTGGTGGCATGGGCCAGGTATAGTTTTTTCTTTTGATTGTGCAGTCTCTTCAGACATTCTTATTTTTGTCTTTCTTTTTCTGGTTGCTGCATTAAATTATACATTGCATTTCTCCTTGTACAGGGATGTTCTGGTCTCCTTTCGCAAAGATTAGTGTTCTTGACTTTATGTTGAAGATAGACATATATGTTCATGTTCTAGTGTTGGTTGGACGGACTTGGAGAATTTTTCTTGGACGTGTACTATCTTTTTTATGTCAAGGCTTGGATCATTTCGAGTTAGATGTTTAGGGTGGACATGGACTCTAATGATTTCCTTCTATTTAGGAGTAAATGTAGTACATGATGTTGGAATGTTTTGGTATATTGCTCACCAATGGCTATTCAATTCTTTTCTTCAGTTTTGTATGAGCTCGGTTTGAATGAGATTAAGGTTATTCGAAGTATTTGAGACAGGTTGCAACATGCAATTAATACAACATTAAAATGCTATAGAAAAAAACCTAAAACGCAACATTTGTCAAACATAGCGTTCCAAAAATGCTATTGCAAATAAAAAAATGCTATCAAAAACTGTACCAAACATAGCATGCCAAGAGGGCTATAAAAATAATACTAGAAATACTCCCTACGTCCCAATTTGTTTGTCAATTATTCCATTTTCTGCTACACCTTAAATTGCTTATATCTTTCAATCTATAATGTTTTTCACCGTTTTAAAAACTTTGTATAATAGAATTAATCGTGTACTATCAAACAAGATCCATATTGCATATATTTGGAGATCAATATTAAAAGATATAAGCAATCGAAAACTGACACGATTATCAAAACTTGACAAACAAAATGGGACGGAGGGAGTAGCTTTCAAGAAATACTATGGGAAGTATATCAAAGATAGCTGTCAAACATTGAACATTAAAATGTGGTTTTTTTTTAGTGCATTCCCGTTCTTGTGAAACAGAAAGCACCATTGAACATTAACTGAATAACATCACCGCTTTGAGACCTGAAAAACATGTCCTCTTGACAAGTTTCCTAAACGTCTTTGAGTATCTTTCAGTCAGTTTCTGGAACTAAATCCTATCATGTTAAATAGCAACAAGAGTCCACCCCATACCCAAAACCCTAACCCCAAGCCTTAGCAAAAAATGCCGAAAAGATATTCAAAATTCAAGTCATGGATATAAATCAATACAAACAGATAATTTCATATGTTGAACATTATGACAAAATTCAGGCCTTGCTATGTATTAATACAAACCGATAAGTTCGTATGTTGAAAATTAAGACAACTTCAAGCCAAGAGTACGAACAAATAAGTTCATATGTTGAAAATTAGAACCAATTCAGGCCAACAATATGAACAAATAAGTTTATATGTTCAAAATTATGACCAATTAAGGCCATGTATATAATAAATAGATTAGTTCATATGTTAGAAAAATAGGAATAAATTCAGACCATTGATATGCTTAAATACAAACAAATAAGTTCATATGTTGAAAATTAGGACCAATTCAAGCCATCAATACCAAAAGATAAGTTCATATGTTAAAAACAAAGACAAAATTCAGGCCATGGGTATGTATTAATATAAACAGATAAATTTATATTTTGAAAATTAGGACAAATTCAGGCTAGGAATACGAATAGATAAGTGCATATGTTGAAAATTAGGAACAATTCAGCTGATGAATACAAACAGATAAGTTCATATGTTGAAAATTAGGACAAATTCAGGCTAGGAATACGAATAGATAAGTGCATATGTTGAAAATTAGGAACAATTCAGGCCATGAACACGAACAGATAAGTTCATATGTTGAAAATTAGGACCCATTCAATCCATGAATACTAGCAGATAAGTTCATATGTTGATAATTAAGAAAAAAATTCATGCCATGCATATATATTAATATTAGGACAAATTCAGGCCCGAAATACGAACAGATAAATTGAAAATAAGTTTATATGAACAAATAAGTTTATATGTTGAAAATTATAATCAATTAAGGCCATGTATATAAATAGATAAGTTCATATGTTAGAAAAATAAAACCAAATTCAGACCATTGATATGCTTAAATACAAACAAATAAGTTCATATGTTGAAAATTAGAACCAATTCAAGCCATGAATACCAAAAGATAAGTTCATATGTTAAAAATAAAGACAAAATTCAGGCCATGGGTATGCATTAATATAAACAGATAAGTTTATATGTTGAAAATTATGACCAATTCAAGCCATGAATACCAACAGATAAGTTTATATGTTGAAAATTAAGACAAAATTCAAGCCATGGGTATGTATTAATACAAACAGATAAGTTTAAATTGAAAATTAGGACAAATTCAGGCCATGAATACGAACAGATAAGTTCATATGTTGAAAATTAGGAGCTATTACTTTGTAATGGTCCGCTAGCTAAAATGATACTACTAAAATATTTACTTGTGAGAAGACCAAAATATGTGATGAAGCTTAAGAAAGAACCTCGACTGTTGATATGCAAGCTCACAGTTTACAAGAATGCATCAAAACCCAAAACCTCAATAGGAGAAGAAAGAGAAACTCTGCTGTTAACAATTATAGAATACGAAATCGATGCACATGAATTGGACAATCCCATTCTAGACAATGGAGAAAACTAATACCACATAACCACTTTAACTAACAAAAGATAAGTTAATTAGTCTTAACAGATAAACTTATATTCGTTAGATCCGAAAAAAGATATAAGTTAATTTATTTATCTTTTTGAGAAATGCACAATATAAATTCGGAAGAGATAAACTAATTTTTTTAACAAATTGAGTAATACAGAGTATAAATGCAAAAGATTCAAAGGAAAATGAAAAACGAGTATACACTATTTGCGTCAATCAATAAAAGTGGCACCATTAAATTCCATCTCCTTTTTTGTGGGTAAACAGAGTGCATTAAAACGAGAATTAAGAGTGCACATCTCTTGGGTACTTGGCCCCTTTTAAATCGCTATCTAATAAAGATAAAATACAAGACGGAATTGAAAGATAGATATGTAAGCCATTGGCTACAATTGATTGGCCTTTTGCTAGAGAGTCCACACACTTGTTTGCTTCTCAGTAGATACGACCAATCTTCCATCCTCAAAAGTAATGCTTCTACTTGATAAGTCGAACGAGTTAAAGCAGGTGAGGGAAAGACTGCAACACAAGTCAGCTGATGAGGGAAAGTCTGCAACACAAGTCATATAACCATGTTTCATCAAATGCTAATTGTGGCGAGTGATGCGTCAATAAGAAATTCAAAGAAGAAAATTGAAGTCTAAATGTGCATCAAAATTATATTTTTCCAGTGAAAGTATGGACACCAAGCCTAAAAGCACCACTGACATCTCGTAACAGTTGACGATAAGTATCCTCTATTCCACGGCTTTTCATTTCCTAATGAATAAAATCAGAATTTGTACAAGCCTCATATATGATATAATGTGGTGGACTAGATTGTGGGAGAACTTTGTGGAATACTATTTCTTTCATAATACAACTCATTTACCAGTAATAATATGTAACGATAGTCACGCCTCATATGAAAATCTCTCTAATGGCCATTTCTTATCAAAATTGTTCAAAATTTGGAGAAGCCTCCGTTGGATTTTCTTACGTTAGATTATAAAAGATAAGCAGGATGGAAACATCAATGTATAGTCTCTCACATATGTACTAAAAGCTCGACATTGTAACTTACAGCATGCATATCGGCATACTAATTCACATGATCAAATGCAAGTGACAAGGGCTGAATAAGCAACACCATTCCTCAACTTCAGTGCTTCAATATCAAGAATATGGTCCACACCCACACACAATTCACTTGAGTTGATAATTAGAAGCAATCATCATAATCCAAGATTACGTTCTTAAGTTATTGGCACATTTGCCGAAAATTAATTGCTGGCAATTACAAATTCTCCTAGCAGAGAACAATTTGCTCATGTTTTCTTAAAAATAAGATTATCCACGCACTTTGCATAACAGAATTTCTTTCCTACAGATTCACCTTTTACTCTAATGCAACTATGTGGTTGAATCTAAAGTCAAGGCTATCAAACATCCTGTTTGTACCCAAATTTGGCATTTTTTCCAAAAAGGGCAAAAAGTATTTTTTTTTTTTACCGAACTGGGCTAAATTCTCTTGTAAAATTAATGGGCCGCATTAATTTTATTTTGTTAAGTTGAGGCCCGATTGATTTCGATTGTAAACTTGGCCCATTTATTATTTATTCGGTTAATCAGAAGATGGCCCTATATGGAAATGTGGCAGTTATCGAGTAATTTTTCTAGAAGACAGAGGAAGGCCAATTGACCAAGTCAATTTGGCCAAGTTATCTTTGGCAACACGTGTAAATGAAGATTATCCCATAAAAGGAGGAGTAAATAACCTCCAATAACTGCCACAAAGGAGGGAAAATTGGCTTCATGGGACACATGGCAGTAAGAAAAGGAAGTGGGAGGCTCTTGTTGACAATTCTGCCGAGCATGAGGAGAAGTTTTAGCGAGATAACTGCCAAGAGTTATCACCACAAAGATATGAAGGTGGTTACTGCCACATGGCGTAATCTCAAGGCCTCCTTAACTCCCCATTACACCATTTTCCTTAAAAGAAGGAAGTGGAAGGTTGGGCGTAGAGGCCTCTGCGGCTCCAAACAAAGGAAGTAACTGCTATTAACTGCCAAATGGAGAACCTACATGCATATCATGGGACATGTGGCAGCTTGGTAGGAAAGCAGAAAAACCACCATGAAGATGTGCGGCTGTTTCTCCTGGAAGAAGAAGTTGGCGCCAAATGCCAACACACATAACTGGAGCCTATAAATATCAGAACTCAAGATGAAGAAAGGGTTCCACAACCATCAACCTCACGGTTAAAAAATCAAGTCTCTCGACTTACCCCAAGTCTCACGACTTACTCGAGTCTCATGACTCATCTATCAAAGATCCTCAACCGTTGAAGCCTCTCAACCTCGTTGAAGCCACCAACTCCGTTGAGTTTATTTACGTCGACAAGATTCTAGCACAGCCTAGTTCTTGTTTTATCTTTTTCATCGTTCTACAAGTCTAGCCCGAGTCTAGGACCTTGTTTTACGATTCTTTGTACCCCAGCTTTTTGTTAATCTTTATTAATAAAAGTTGGATTTTTATTTATCTCGTTGTTTCTCATTTTCCACACGGTTGGGAAATTATTAAAGTCCTTTACGACAAGGCAAACCACGAACTACTTTGCAACTCTACCCTTTGGGTTGCACGCAATCCGCTACGAAAGAAGTCAGAAAAGGCACGAAGGCCTTTATCACAATCGGACTGTACCGCACGGTCCTGGCACGCCCGCAACACAAACCGCATCCGGCGCTCGCGGTTTCCTTAGGAGTTTTTTCCAGAGAAACACGAGCAAAGGGGAGAGGTCTATAGATACAAAACTAGAACTTTCTCTTCCAGACTGTGAAGTGGGAGTAACAGTTTGGATGAGATATCTACAAAAGGCGTAAGTGCATTGTCATCAACACACTTGACTCTCACTTTGACAGGTTAAACTTTTAGACTAGTCGGTTTTGAACACTTTGGTGCAAGAAAATGGGATGGGTACAAAAAAATTTTTTTGGTAATTGATTTTCTCTTATTAACAACAGCAAAAGAGAAGCAAGGGGATTGCCTTGAATCCCCAACAAAATAGAGGAACAACACCACAACTTACAATATAGCAGAAATCATAATCAGAAGCATATCTACATACACTGGCCTTAGGCAAACAATACTGTGAGGGGTGAATCCCTCCCCAGACCTCGTGTCCCTTCGAGGGGTAGGGCTGGGTCGTCCGGCCTGTTCTCCTTCGGCAGCCTGCACAAGAAGCACCCGAGTTAGTGCCTGGCCCGGACTGCGGTGGTCCGGGGAGGCACTCCGACGGGCTAGTCAATTACTTGAAACGAGGGAAAGGATTTGTTCCTGGGAAAGATTCAAAGATGAGAAGGGGAAGAGAGAGAGAAGAACCTGAACCTCTTTCCCAAGTGGGCAAGCCCCCCTTTTATAGGCCAATGGAGACTTGCCCCACAAGCTGTCGAGGCGTACCTCACGTGCCTCCTTTCCAGATCATTGCGTAGGGGTAGACTATGAGTGCCTCGAGTCCCTCCGCCGCTCTGGCTGACCCCTGCAAAGTCAGTAGGGGCGGTAACCCTGGGGACGTCCTCTCACCTGTGGCCTGGATTGGTGGGTGCCTGTCCTCCATCGCCTAGTCCCATCAGTCACGTGGTCTTCTGACACGGCGAACCACCGGCCCCAAAACTCGGAAGAGGTGGGTCCTAGTCATAACCTGTCGACCGAACACTCCGAACGCCGACCCCCAGGGTCAACAGCCCACGAGTAATGTCCAGTGGGTTTGACACCGCGGACTTAGACCTTCGGTCGCGCGGGAGCTGCTGTACATGGAGGGGTCGTGGGGCGCGGTGCCAAAGCCCCCGCCGAGCCCCGGCTCGAGCTGGCTATT
>JAXBDA010005638.1:0-23690 GCA_036023075.1 Gaultheria prostrata
GCGGGCGGGCGGCGGGCGCGGTGCGGTGGGGGGCGGGGGGGGGGGGGGGGGGGGTGGGCTACTGCTCTACATTTTTCTATTTGTTAGCCCTCCTATAACAACCTCGAGCTTGAAGCTATCATATCCAATTTAAAAGCCGGTCACCGATGGCTAAGATATTTTCCTCACTCTAAAGGAAATGAACGAAGAGAGGGGTGCCCTACGCCCGCAACAACAACAAACAAAAGAAAATACTAAAACAAAACGTAACATCTGAAGAATGGTTTAACATTTTTTTAGGGGGAGAGTCATTCCCGGCCGGCTCCATTCCGTCGGGTAAGGTCAGGAGCTGATTTGGGGAATCACGGGGCCTTACTTATTTAGGGGGGGACTAAGGGAGCAGGCTGGACACTCAAAGAATTCGATACAGCCGGACTTGGCAGAATTCGCCGGCCGATTAGAAAGATGCGTTCCAATAGAAAAAAAGATCCCCAGTCGATTTAGCTCTTTTCGGAAGGGAAGAAAGTTACTGACCAGACAATTTGATGGAAGGAGCGACATCGATAAAGGGGAAGTCGGACAATCGAGAAAGGAGCGGTCCTGCCACTGCTCTGCTCGAGGAAGAACCCGAAAGAAATGTACCTAAGCTCTCAAGCGGTGGGGCCTATGCCGAAAGGGTTACAATGGGAAGACGCTCATAGCTTGGGGGAAAGCCCCATTCGCTTAGCTACAAGAGCTAATAGCAAAAGAGGGCTCCCCTGTAGTCAGAGTACTCGGCTCGTCGCTACTTTGATTCAAAAAGTAACCGATGGTTCCCGACTTTCTCCGGTTTCCGCAACCGTAACCATTAACGAGCCAAGCTCGAGCTCAAGTTTTAGGCTTGTTTAATAAACGGCTGAGCTCAACACACTAATGCTCGGTTCGGCTCGAAAAAGTTCGGCTATTTATATAAACTCGGTTCGTTTATAGAGACACATTTAAAAAATAAGTTGTGACTACACTCGACTATAGAGGCTCAACTACAAACGAGCCGAGCTCGAACATCAAAGCTCGGCTTGGCTCATAGTGGCGGACATTGATTCTTAACGCGGGACCAACTCACATTTATTCATAAATTAACAACAAAATATCATCATATTATACTAATAACTTAATTTTGAGGGGATATTTCTTTAAACTTTTAAAACAAAAAATATAATATAATAAAAATATGGGAATAATTGGGGGGTGTGTAGGTCCCGTAATTTTTTAGGGGATATTTCTTCAAACTTTTGCAAACAAAAAAGGGAAAATTTCAAAATAGCCCCTGAACTTTCAGCCAATTCTTAAAAAAATACATGGACTTCGTCCGTCAACAAAATAACACCAGAACTTTATATTCCGTTTCTGTCAACAAAAAAAACCCCATCGTCCAATTCCGACATGTTTTTATCAGAGGAGACCTAACGAATGGACTTATCAGTAGTTTTGGACGTTGGAGTTCCGTTAAGTGCCCAAAACGACATCGTTTAGGGCGGAACTCAAACAAAAAAAGCTCCCCTCTCCCTCTCTCATTTCGGTAAAAAACACTCATTTCTACATCGTCATTTCAACTAAACCCATAAATTACACAACATAATTGGTACATTCAAGTCGATTTCCAAAATCACTAGGAAACAATCATGTCATTTCTAGACAATTATCATTCCATGTTCTCGATCCATGTACAGATCGATCCTTCGAATTTTAGTCAACGTACAATAAGATAAATTACAACTACCCAATATGGATTCAACCGAAAAAAACACAACACCGAATTCGGATAAATCTATATTAAAGCAATTGGATAAAGAATACAAGGTAATTCAAACTGGGTTTTACTCATTTTCTCAGAAAAAAAAAAAAAAATTGGGTATTACTCGGACCGTTCAAAAAACCTACCCAATATAGATACATCTAGATTAAAGTAATTGGAGAAGGAAAATAAGGTAATAAGAATATGGGTTTTACTCGGATTATTTGGAAACTGGACCTGAGATTGAGAATTGCAGATGGGTTTTTTTTTCTCCAGCTTTCTATGTTCTGAATCCGATTATGTTCACCGAGTCCGATCGGACGATCCGGGAAAGTCAGGGTTAGGATTGAGGTTTGTGTTATGGGGAAGAGAATATGAATTGGATGTGGTGAAGTTTGAGAGAGATTCAGAACTCTCTGTTTTTCGAAATCTAAGGGGAGAGAGATAGAGAGAGTATTTTGGAGACAGACTTTACTTTCCAGGATGACCATGTGTGGGCCCCATTTCGGAATCTCACACAAACGATCCAAACCGTTGAGCATTTTCTAAATACTTGTTGACCCTGAAAAATTCAACTCAATCAGGTACATATAAGTGTCCGATCCAATCGTTCAAGGTTTCATTCAGATTATAAGATCTTGAATTATGAATCAAAAATTGGACGATTCGATCAAGCACTTACATGTATTCGATTGAGTTGAAGTTTTCCAGGTTAGCTCGGATTTTTTTTGGAAAATAGTCAATGGTTTGGATCGTTCATCAATACATCATAGACCACATTTTTGAAAAATTTATCCCGGTGCACAACCAAAATGGTAGGTATGGCTGGTATGGCTACTAAGAGTTAACCCTCGTTAACTCCATCTGTCAAAAACATTAACAAAATGGGACGGCCAGTGTTTTTTTTTTTTTGATGGAATATAAAGTTCAGGTGACGTTTTGTTGACGGACGAAATTCAGGTGTTTTTTTAAGAATTGGCTCAAAGTTCAGGAGTTTTTTTGAAAATTTCCCAACAAAAAATAGTAAAACTAGTGATAAAAATAGGGGATAATTCCGCCACTGTCGGCTCGGGTCCTTTGCAGTTTGCACCTAGTTACTGTCAAGTATCTATGCTGGTGTGCCTCCGGAGTCGGGGCTTCAGGCTCAAGGAAGGTTGGTTGAGGATGTACAAAGCCCAACCACAGCCTTCCTTCAAACTCCCGCAAATTTTTCGAAATCTCAAAGAAAGAAAAAGACGTTGCTTCTTCTCTCTCTCTCTCTCTCTCTCTCCACCCAACCACCTCAACCTCCACCCCTCTCTACCATTACAAAAATGGTTGCACCACCACCATCATTCCATTGCAAGCAACATACCCTTACTTGGGTCACTATTTTTCATCTGGGTGAGAACAAAAAGGGATCAAGATTCAATAGGAAGAGAAGTAGGAAACAGAGAATAAACCCCAGTTGAGATTAGTGTTTTTAAAAGATGATGGAATCTGGGGTCCCTATTTGCAGCACCTGTGGTGAACAAGTGGGGTTGAATTCAAATGGGGAAGTTTTTGTGGCTTGCCATGAGTGTAATATCCCCATTTGCAAATCCTGCTTTGACTATGAAATCAAGGAAGGGCGGTCTTCGTGCTTCCGGTGTGGCTCTCCATATGAAGGTATTATGTCTGTCTTATTTCAATCTATTTGCATTGTATTAGGCTCAATCACATTGTCAGCTGTTATTTGATTCATTGCTCTAAAAAGTTTTGGACATGTGTGTATGTTTCAAGGTGTCAAATTGTCTATTTTATTCCTTCTGTTCGGCGAATTCTGGAAAAAACTTCTTGTTATTTCAAAACTTAGTGTTGTTTTTCTAGGATTTAGTTTACGTGGACTTAAGTACTCATGGTTAGTGCAAGAATGTCTCTAAGTGTTGATGTCAAGGACACGAGGACACTGCATAATCTTTATGTTTCTTTGTAGGGAAGTGCTGTATATACGCACCTATTTGGGTGTGTACAGTATGCACTCTCGAATCGCCTCAACTTCATAAAAATAATCTGTATTGAAATCCTTAACGTTTGTATATAAAGTAATTTTATTGGCATAGAAATTCGTAACCTTTGCTTAAAATTGATAACATCAAGACAAAAACACATAACATCCAAATGTTATCAACCTATATGCAAATGTCTAGGTTATGAAGCACTTGAACCCTTCCAGACACCCATTGATGGGTCTTGGGTACTGGTCCACACTCAACAACTTCATATCTCCCAACTTGAAACTTTAATATACCTTCTCATTGTTCTGCTTTTTGATGGGATTTTAATTAGTAGTAAAGAGTGGAATTATAGACATCACCCTTAGGTGGCTGGATTATATAATACATTGAAAGAAGATGTGTACGTGTTGTCTCTGATATGATGCAATGTAGTTATTCTGTTACCTTTTTTATTTGTAGATTGCGTTTCTCATGAGTTAATATTACAGACTAAATCCATGATTGAACTGTGCAGAGAACTCAACTGTGGCTGATGTTGAAACAGAGGTATCTGCCAATCACTCCACAATGGCTTCTCACCTCAATAATATGCAGGTATTATATTTGGACCATCCTTTGATTTCTCCAGACTTGTGTGTCAATTTCTTTAGGACAGAAAATAGGTTCAACCCCCGACCTGCTTCTCCTATTTGACTATTTGTTGAGAATTGAAGGTGATTTTGTTTAATGCTTGGTACAGGATGTTGGCCTTCATGCTAGAAATATAAGTAGCGTGTCTACACTCGACAGTGGTGAGTGAATTGAACATATCTTGTGATTGGTTAGCATTTATGTTTTCTTTTGTCTAGAACAGTTGCTAATTTACCTCACCGGTGTTAATGTTTTCCGCTTGTGAAGAGTTAAATGATGAATCTGGGAACCCGATATGGAAAAATAGAGTGGAAAGTTGGAAGGACAAAAAGAACAAGAAGAAAACGGCTGCTAGTAAACTTGCTAAAGAGGCTCAAATTCCACCTGCACAGCAAATGGAAGAAAATCAGCAGTAAGTGTAGTAATTCCTAACAGCTATATAAAGCAACATGAATTCAAACCAGTTTATTTGGATTTATATATTTAAACCCCCAAAACATAAGGTTGTTTACTAAAAAAAGGAAAACATTCCTTCAGTCCATCACTTGAATTCTTTTCCAACATACTATTGCCCATAAACCATTAGCTTGAGTTGATGATGATAATGGAGTTTGCTGAGATAGGTATTCACTTGGACGGTGTGACAGTTATGCTTTCAACCTGTAGCTAAGTTACATGGACTCGAGCGTCGGGTGTGTTGACAAATTGAAGTGTCTGATTTGTCTTATTTCTATTCCTAGGACAGAGAGACACCACCAATATTCGTATTTTCTATTTCAATTCTTTCGTTGTACAAGTGAGATAGTGTCATATAGCATTTCCTGCATATATGGTAAACTTGTATTACTAAATATTTTGTTGGGTGAATATCGCTATGTTTTTCTGATCAGCGTTGGTGAATGTCGTTATATTCTTGTCGGACACAATATCCTGCACCCTTACACAAGTATCGGGTGTCCGACAAGTAACAAAGTAACTCGATACATTCAGAAGAGTCCGTGTTACTAGTTTCAATCATGGCTGAAAGGGTAAAAGTTCAACCATTGAATTTGACTATTCAACTGAAATTCCAAATTGCACAAAGCTATGTCCTTCACTCTTGAGAAATCGCTGCATAGTATGTTCCAACTTTCTTTCACTTCATACTGCGTGCATGGGAAGAAAGATGGAGTACACGCAAGGTGTTATGCACTGGCTGAGTTCTCTATTTAACATTGTTCTAATTACTCATGGTTTATTTGACTTCTTCAATTGTCATGTGTTAGTAACCACTTTATTTTGGCTTCTCATGGATTTGTTTAATTTACAAGGCGTCTAGAATGGTTTATATGTTCCTTTGTGGATATCATAAATTACGGTTGACATGTCTTACTGGAATGTACTGATTGCTTGTTGCAGACCAGGAGATGCTGCGGAGCCACTTTCTAGAGTAATACCAATCCCAAAGAGCCAACTCTCGCCATACAGAGCTGTGATCATAATGCGGTTGATCGTTCTGGGACTCTTCTTTAATTATAGAGTAACACATCCTGTTGACAGTGCTTTTGGTCTGTGGCTTGTTTCTGTCATTTGTGAGATCTGGTTTGCTGTTTCCTGGGTTTTGGATCAATTCCCTAAGTGGTCTCCCATTAATCGGGAAACCTTTACTGACAGGTTGTCTGAAAGGTATACATCTAAAACGGACAAACTTAGAAAGGTTTTTTCAGAAGTCTTGAGATTAAAAGCTACTCCCTCCCTCCCAAAATGGATGTCCAAAAGTACTATTCATGCCACTAAAAATATCATCTATATTCTATCTATAATGTATTATATACGCAGCATGGATCTTGCTCACTTAGTTTTATTGAACATAGATTTTAAAATCACAAAAAGTATAATAAATTACAAAATATAGATGATTTCTTGAGACGTGTGAATAAGAGCCTTGTGCACTGGTTACAACCTTCACATATGCTTGTTGAATAAAATAACAACTTGTTTAGTCAATCACATTAAACCAGTAATGTTCTTTTTACGGTTGCTTGTATTAGTCTTTGTTTGGATGGACTCCAGATGAACGGATTTAATGGTTAGTTTCGAGAGATGGCTGCTTGTGAAACCAGAGTGAATTATGAAGTAGAGATTCAAGAGATGCAGTTTATGCAATCCTTGTATAGCTAGAATCCCTGCATGAAGAATTTTCAAATAAGTTCAACCAAATAGTCCTTTGAAATTCTCCATTGTTGAAATCTGTGTTTAAACTGTTAAAACTTAATTTGTAATATTCTCATTGAATAGTAATGTCCAATCGCTTCATTGAAGATTCAAACCATAGTAATTTGGCCCTTGAACATAGGATGATTTCACTCTCACTTCAGGTATGAAAGAGAGGGTGAACCCTCAGAGCTAGCAGCTGTGGATTTCTTTGTCAGTACAGTTGATCCTTTGAAAGAACCGCCATTGATTACTGCCAATACTGTGCTTTCAATCCTGGCCGTTGACTACCCGGTCGACAAAGTCTCCTGCTATGTTTCTGATGATGGTGCGGCAATGCTTACATTTGAGTCTCTAGTTGAAACAGCTGAATTTGCAAGGAAGTGGGTCCCATTCTGCAAGAAATTTTCGATTGAACCACGTGCCCCGGAATTTTACTTCTCTCAGAAGATTGACTACTTGAAGGATAAAGTGCAGCCTTCTTTTGTGAAGGAACGTAGAGCAATGAAAGTAAGCATCTGAATCCATCTCCGACCACAGCTTTTTACATTTCGGCAATTCATTTTGTTTTGGCTCTTAATCATTTGGCTGCGGCAGTATGCAAAAGTTACAAGCGTCAAATGCTCCCTTGGTCGCACAATATTGTTTGATATTGTTCCATTTTCTTTCAACATATAACCTTCCTCAAAATTATCTCGAACTATAAGAGATAGTTTGGAAAATTCAAGAACTTTGACTTTTCAAAGGGATTTACATTTTGCGATCTCCAAAATTAGACCAAAAGTACTAACAATAAGAGACGGAGGGAGTATTTCATATTTTAGTTATCTGGCAACCATAAAACTTGTCTATTGCTTTATATACGACTGCAGAGAGATTATGAAGAGTACAAAGTGCGGGTAAATGCTTTAGTAGCCAAGGCTCAGAAGACACCAGAGGAAGGCTGGACCATGCAAGATGGAACACCTTGGCCTGGGAACAACACACGAGATCACCCTGGCATGATTCAGGTTAAATCAATTTCTCAATCATTACATGTTGGACTTAGTACTAGGAATTGGAATTTTCATAAGGCTCATATCATATTCACTCCAGTTTTCAAACAGAACTTGTAGTGTTTAGTGTTTACCAATATGAGTCCACTTGAATAGATTGATCGCAGAACTTTGTTGTTATGTTACTGGCTTGAATAGCAGATAGACCTGATTAAGTTATTTGTGGTTGGGAGTAAATTAATTTCTTTGGCTATTTTTTTGTTCTTTCTGATATATATTTTTTCTTTTTCATTACATTGTTTTATAAAAATAAAAAGATAATGATTAAAATCTAATAAAAGATCACCAAAGCACTAGAGACTGCTAATCCAAAAGAGAGATTTTTGGTTCATACGGATTTTTTACTTTTTTCAAGATCGGTTCATATATTATTGCTTTATGAATCCCTTGTTGAGTTGAATCCGAAAAGTCATTATTTAGACCAAAAGCTAAAAAAAAATGTACGTCTAGATTCAGACAACATATGGAAGTGCTTAGTGTACAACCGAAAAAATTCAGGTTATGTTGTCTCTATTTTCTAAAGGGCTCAGCCTTAGGAGTGGCATACCTATTACCCAGGACTTAGGTAAATACTTAGGTGTCCCTCTTTTTCATGAAAGAGTTAAAAAAAGGCATTTTAACAGCATTATTGATCCCACTCCATTTCTTGAACAGTTCAACTACCTTGAGTTGAGAAACAAATAACTTGATTCTTAGAAGCTTTCTAGTTTCTTCCTACCAAGGTACTCCAAGATACTAAATTTTGAAATTAACACTGGACCTGTCATTCATCCTTTTCAGGTTTTCCTTGGACATAGTGGAGCCCATGACATAGAAGGAAATGAACTTCCTCGACTGGTTTATGTCTCTAGAGAGAAGAGACCTGGCTACCAACATCACAAAAAAGCTGGTGCTGAAAATGCTCTGGTATGTCTACAACTCTATGTACATTATTCAGGAGGCAGTTATTTTCTACTTACGGTTTGAAGTACCTCATCTGATTTGTACATTATGATTGTTGTCTTGAAGGTAAGGGTGTCTGCAATTCTCACAAATGCACCATATATCCTCAACCTTGATTGTGATCACTATGTTAACAATAGCAAGGCAGTTCGCGAGGCAATGTGTTTCATGATGGATCCACAGGTTGGTCGAGATGTATGCTACGTGCAGTTCCCTCAGAGATTTGACGGCATTGATCGCTCTGACAGATATGCAAATCGAAATATAGTCTTCTTTGACGTAAGCTTCAAAGATAGCAGTTTGTTTTTGTTTATCTTGTTTATCTGTGTTCATAGATAAAACCATTATAGCAGTTAAAGAGGCAGAAATAAAGAGATACATAGAAACACATAAACAGACAGCCATGTTGCAAAATGAATTACACGTAAGATTAAACAGCTACTCCTTCACTGGTCATTGTTCCCTCTTCTTTTACAAGTAACAATTCTGTTGTTTGTAAGTGACGAGACATAACAGTATTTAGTCCGTTATACAAGCTTGCAGTGACAATTTGGAAAATCCAAATTCAGCATAAGTAATGTCTTTTTAGTACATGTCTGTTTTTGGTCTGGGAAATTAGCGGAAGGGAGACTCCCAAGATCTATACTAAATTCTTGGGACACAAGTTGAAATTCAATTTTTATTCACGTCTTGATTTATTGTACTAGTAGAATATATGGAACCATCAAATTCAGAATAGTGAAGTTAAAACTTTACGAAATTTGCTCTGATAAATGGAAATTTCAAATTCTCAGTGGACAACAATTAGTCAAAGTTTGCTAGACGGAGTTGTATGCTATTAAACCAACGCAAACTTCCCAAAACTATTTGTAATCTTCAATTGCTGAATGAGGTGATCTCCACCAAATTGGGAGTTGACGCATTACTTAGAGTGACAACATATTGCAAATTCAAAGGACTAGGAAGGTTCATGATAGGACATTAAAAATTCATAGGATCATCTCAATCAAGTTACCAATTCTCCCAAAAGCTTAAGATGATAGGTAAATGGGCCCAACAACATATATTAAGCTATCTAACACCCTCCCTCGTGGAGATGCAAATTTTCATAGATAGAGCAAAACAAAATACAAAGGGGAAAAGCATAATGCAAATGGGGAACAAATGCAAACGGAGAGACTTGATCGCAAGACCTCTCACAACCTGAGCTCTGATACCATATTTTAAGTTACCAGTTCTCCCAAAAGTTTGAGCTGTTAGGAAATAGGCCCAACAATATATATATAGGGAGAAGATCCTATAGGGGCTCCCTTACATAGCTTATGTAAGGGATTTTTCGTTCGAGATTGAATTTCGACAATCCGAACCGTTAGATGCATTTAGAATGTATTTTTAAGGTCTACCGCGAGGATTCGTAAAAAAAAATACCCGAAAGGGCTTGATCCAAACATTTTTCGATAAAAACGTTATACATAGCGTTTTTTCAAAAACTGATTGGATCAAGCCCTACCGGGTATTTTTTTTTTACGAATCCTCGCGTTGGACCTTAAAAACATGTTTTAAACACATCTAACGGTTCGGATTGTCTCGGATCATTGAAATTCAATCTCGAACGACAAATCCCTTACATAAGGCTTATGTAAGGGAGCCCTTATAAGATCCTCCTCCTATATGTATATAAAGCTATCTAACACTCAACCCCCACTTACTGAATGACCATGAGTCGTATAGTTGTCGTGGGCATTTGAGAGTTTGTATTGTGGTTTCAGGTTAACATGAAAGGTTTGGATGGCATTCAAGGACCAGTTTATGTGGGTACAGGTTGTGTTTTCTATAGGCAAGCACTTTACGGCTATGGACCTCCTTCCTTGCCCAGCTTACCCAAGGCTTCTTCATGTTGCTCATCATGCGGAATCTGCTGTTGCTGCTGCCGGCCCAAGAAGCCCACCAAAGATATGTCTGAAGTTCACAGAGATTCAAAAAGGGAAGATCTAAATGCAGCCATTTTTAACCTCAAGGAGATCGACAGTAAGTTGTACGACACTTAAATATAGACAAATACGTAGAGACATTCACAGTAAGAGTTATATTGCTTCTGTTTTTTCCTTTTCCTTCCTTTTCCACAGATTATGATGAGCATGAGAGGTCATTACTCATGTCTCAGATGAGTTTCGAGAAGACTTTTGGTATGTCATCGGTGTTTATTGAGTCGACGCTGATGGAGTATGGAGGAGTGGCTGAATCTTCCAACCCATCATTACTTATCAAAGAAGCAATTCAGGTCATTAGCTGTGGGTACGAGGAGAAGACGGCATGGGGAAAAGAGGTGGGATTCTTTGTATTCATTTTAGGCTTTAGAATTAGAGCTCTCATATACATTATCCTTTTCCTACATTAAGGGCCCATTTGTTAGCGCGGATTTGAGCATCTTCGACTACAAATCCAAGGGGCCACATGCTACGTTTGGTTGAACATGTGCAGTCTGGACTAAATATCCATTGTATATGTAATCCCAAAAAATATGGTGCATACAATACTGCGGGGATGCCATATTATCAGCATAATACCTATCGTCTGATGGGAGTATATTACCCTCAACTATTGTTTGGGACTAGATTTCCCTCAACTATTACTCCAGTCAAACAAAGGGGCCCTTACAATATGGACATGGATATGAGTGAAGTATTCATGTCCGACACTTGGCAGTCATTAAGTATGCCTCAGTAGTCTTACGCTGTACTGTGCCAAAGGCGCTCATTCTACGCATCAAATTCTCTTTTCAGTTGGAAAAAACAGTTTTACCTTAAGACACGAGAATTTGATGTATATGACTCTTGATGACACCTGTACCTGAGTCTATATAGCAATTGGATTAGTTAATTAGATTCAAGGTTACAACCTTCATCAACCTTTTCTTGTTGTAGACATTCCAGTATTACTCTAGATGGCTTCTATGCTTATTTTTCCTGTTATGATCTTGTTGTCATCAGTTTCTCTGCATTATCTTTTCTCCTTGTAGACTGTAACTCAACGCGACATAACTACTAATCAACACTCACCAAATTCTAACATTGATGATTCATTGATCCTTCAAATGTTTTGCACTTTTGCCTCCCAGATTGGCTGGATATATGGGTCAGTGACTGAGGATATTTTGACGGGTTTCAAAATGCACTGCCGAGGATGGAGGTCCATTTACTGCATGCCTATGAGGCCTGCATTCAAAGGCTCTGCACCAATCAACTTGTCCGATAGGTTGCACCAGGTTCTCCGGTGGGCTCTTGGATCGGTTGAGATTTTCCTGAGTCGACATTGTCCACTCTGGTATGGATTTGGAGGTGGCCGCCTTAAATGGCTTCAAAGGATGGCATACATTAACACCATTGTTTACCCATTTACATCTCTCCCTCTTGTCGCGTACTGCACTCTACCAGCTATTTGCCTTCTCACCGGCAAATTCATCATTCCCACGGTAATCATTCCTTTTATTTCAGAACATATATGGTTTTGCCTACCTAATCGAAAAAGAAATATGAAAAATACGTATAGAGTAATTCGAAATTGATGAGTTGGTGGGTCTGGACGGCCAAAAATTATTGTGGTATTCTAAGAACAAGGCACTTCAAATAAAACAGCATGGCTGTTATTTATCTTAAGATTCAGAACTTTTCTAGAGATTTCAATGCAAAATGTTGTGGTTGATTTTGGCTTTCATTTTTTTTTTTTTCTGAAAAAAAAATATATCGTAAGTTGGGCTAGAATTTCAAGACTTCTAAATGAAATTCCTGTATCAAAATTATTTTTCTGTACCATTTTCTTTATCGTAATAATTTGAACTATAATCATGTAGAAGATATTAATTGGCGGCAGCTACATGAGTCCTTTTTCGCCATAACGACCATATAATCTGTTTAATTTAATAAGTTCAAAACTTTTCCATCATTTGTTTCTTCTACCAATCTATTCAAGGAACTTACATAAGGATACCTATTTTGATGCAGCTCTCAAACCTGGCAAGCGTATGGTTTCTTGGCCTCTTCATCTCCATCATCG
Source organism: Gaultheria prostrata (assembly GCA_036023075.1). Classification (NCBI taxonomy): domain Eukaryota; kingdom Viridiplantae; phylum Streptophyta; class Magnoliopsida; order Ericales; family Ericaceae; genus Gaultheria; species Gaultheria prostrata. The sequence continues at coordinate 12,603 of JAXBDA010005638.1, forward strand.
TTACCAGCGTGCTCGAGCTGAGGTGGAGTGGTGTCAGCATCGAAGACTGGTGGCGTAACGAGCAGTTTTGGGTGATCGGAGGCGTTTCTGCTCATCTCTTTGCCGTTTTCCAAGGGTTTCTCAAAATGGTTGCTGGACTCGACACTAACTTCACAGTGACTGCAAAATCATCGGACGATGCAGACTTTGGTGAGCTCTATGTTTTCAAGTGGACCACAGTTTTGATCCCTCCGACCACCCTTCTGATTCTCAACATGGTTGGAGTGGTTGCTGGATTTTCGGACGCATTGAATAAAGGGTACGAAGCGTGGGGACCGCTTTTTGGGAAAGTGTTTTTTGCCTTCTGGGTGATCCTTCATCTCTATCCATTCCTCAAGGGTTTAATGGGTCGCCAAAATAGGACTCCAACCATTGTTATTCTGTGGTCAGTGCTTTTGGCTTCAGTATTCTCTCTGGTTTGGGTCAAGATAAATCCGTTCGTGAGCAAAGAAACCACGACCGTGCAAGGCTGTATATCCATTGATTGTTGATTTGCTACAAGAAATGCATTTAGATGCCAAGAAGACAATTATCAGTTTGATTTTTGTCAAATCTTTTCTTACTTGGAGATTTGGAAGATGTCATATGTAGACATCGCAGTTTGCTGCTTTTCTTGTTTGGCTTGAGAGAGATCAAAGAAACTGGTGGCAACAGGAAAAGGCAAGAGAAATTATATCAACTTTGTACTGTATTAATTTTGGATGAACAACGAGGAACAAAATAAACTGAATTTGATGGTCTTCATGCACCCATTTAGATGCCAAGAAGACAATTATCGCCCATTTTTCTCTCCGGATATATCATAAGAACTGCCTCCACCTAATTTTCTATATATTTCTCCACCGTTCTCTCTCTTTTCAGTAACTTAGAATAACCAGAACAACTTACGTGCATCCAAACCAATATCTAGGACCAATCTCGCCGTCCACTAACTAGGCCTCAATTCAAAGTGGAGCCCTATATGCCCATTCTTTTAAGCGAGGTGAGGAAGCTCTTTGTGGGGCTACATTGCCAGCATTGTTTGGGGCTGTTATTTACAAAGGTTGACAGGCCTGCTCTTTCTCTCTATTTAACTGCTGCGCTTATTGCATGCAGCTCAACCGATAACAATTAACAACGGACCGCTAGAAAGGAGTTTGGAAATGATCAACTAAAATAGATGCTACTACGCTCACCATAAGCTAAAATGTACTTCAGCTAGGAATTATCTTTATATAAAAATAAAAAAAAAATCAAGATAATCGTGACGGAACGGACAATTCAAGGTAGAGTCCTATATGAATTAGCTTCCACAAGAACTGATCACTAAGATGTTTCGAACCGAGACCATATTTCCCCCCTATTTAACTGTCCAAAGCAGTGATTGGGTGGTTTCTTTTTTATTTTTATGTCTAAATCACCCAATCCCAACAGACTCTACGGTACAACCACTGATGTGGTATCCTAGTTGGCCAAAATGAGTGGGATAAAATTCCTCTATCTCCTTGTGCATGGACCTCCCAGGTTTGAATCCCTCTCGTGCCATTGCCGGTACTTGTGTGGATTTGCAGGGAGGGCTTTTGGCCAACTGGTCGCTTAGGTGGTGCTGTGGTAACGGCCTGTCTTATTCGGACAGTAGCTATGGCTCAACCGGACATTCCACAACGGGTCAGGAACCCCAATGGTCACGCCCATAGGAGTTGCTACGCTGGTCGCCCCTTCCCACCTTTTTTGCAATTAAAAAAAAACAAAAAAACTCAAAGGTACCAAAGAGACTCCACGTCCACCGAATGAAAAAAAATTGGGTGCAAACAGGGTACCGCACACGCAGTGCCTAAGAGCGCATCTTGGCCTTCCCAAAGTGATTTGGACTGCCCAAATTTCTCCCCCTCGGCCCTCTCTAAAATCCGGACCGTCCAAAACACTTTTGAAGGATCAAACTACACGCTGGGTAACACCACACGTGTTACCCAGCCAGCACTTAAGTTTTTCTCCCAGTGATAGATAAGTTATGGTAGCCAATATTATCAAGGTACATGTGCAAAGCACATCTTGCTGTGAAAATAAATCACCAAACCATAAATGGCATTAAGTTTGGAACGAATCTACAACTGAAACCAGAAAATGATATCCTCTACTCCCATCTTAGAAAAGATACAAAAAGTCCAAACATGAATAACACTACAAATAGAAATATAAATCTAACAAACAAAAACATGTGATACCAATCCTGGTTCAGGAAAGAGCAAAACTCGGAATACAATACTCAAATGCCTGTAGATGAATCCTAAGCTCCAATATTTTGAGATTTGTTCAGGATCACTCCCTCATATTTAACCTGGAACCACTTCATTGCGTCATCCTTTGTAACTCTATGCTGGATTCCAACACGTGCCTTGCATCTACGGCGACGACCCACACGGTACCCAGGTCGTTCTAGAACAACATAGAAGTCCATACCATAAATGCCAGTTGAAGGGTCGTACCTGTCACGAACATGAAAACGATAAAGACCTCGAGTACAAAAACGCCAAATCAAGTTGCTATTCCACGAAATTGGAAAGGAAATAGCCCATGTTAACATAACAGCAATTGAAAACGAAGAGTGGAATTTCAAATCCAGTTTCAGATGTATACCTTGGTAAGATCACAAATGTAACATCATCCATCAGGATTAAACATTTTATACGGATCCTCATTTACTAGTACAGAAAAGTTGTTCCATTAAACAGGCCAGAGAAAATGATCGAAAAGAGGGGGGACAAAAACAGGCCAGAGATCGAATGGTAAAGTTGAGTACAAACTGACGTGGTAAACATCTGTTCTTCCCCTCCCACTACAGACTTTACAGACTCACTGAAGTAGTGATAGTTACTACACAGTTGCTTTCTACAGATCTCTAAGCCCAATAGCCAAACACACCATCTTCGGGTCACTAAAGGATTGGCCCAAACAAAGTGTTGACTCCAAAATTCCCAAGGCATCTACAAAATGGTTTAATCAACTTAACCTCATATTGTATATTCCACCAGACTTTTCTAACACGTGTATCAAACTGCTCATGATGCAGACATTGGTATTAAAAACCTAGACCAAGCACATCTCATTTGACTCGTCAACAGAATTCCAAATCCACATTCACGCATTATATATATAATATCCTGAGTTGCGAATTTTTACTCAGAACTGATCAAGTCCGAAACCCTCTTGCCCACCCCACCCCTCTTTTCGCACAAGAAAAAAGACAAAAGAAGTAAGAAGCCTTTCGAAATCAGTTTACTTTGGTTTCACTTGCGGCTTTTGGAACAAATGACAATACATGTCATGACTATTGCACTTTGCCTAGTCAGTCATCAATTAGAAAATTATGGAGAGACTATTAGTAGCATACTCAATGATTCATTGCAAACAGAAGTTACACCAGAGGTGAAATTCTAGTTCCTGGTAGGTGTATACCCCTGGCTTGATGAGTCATCTTATGAAAAATGACTCGCAAGTGGGCATCCAATGAACATTTAACTTTACCAGAATAATAAATATTACAGCTAAGACTCACTTGATGCCAAGATCAATGTGTTCTTGAATACCAAACCCAAAGCAGCCAGTGTCACTGAAGTTCCGACGCAAAAGCTCGTACTCCTTCACCTTCAACCCACTCTCAAGAAGCTGCATTGCTTTCTCACCCCTGACAGTGACATAGCATGCAATCTTCTCGTTACGCCTGATGCCAAAGGACCGAACCGTGTACCTCGCTGTTCACAACAACAAATCTAATCAATTAAAAGAACCCAATCATATAAAACTCGTCAAACTGAACAAAAATAAAACTACTGCTCCGTCTCGACAGAATTGGATTTCAATGAAGAGATTTTCCAGTATCCCACGATGACCATTGCTTGATATAAGTTTGATGTTTTGCATATACAGACTCCGACATTGAGTTTGGGAGATAGTTATGACAGATTTGAAATGAGAATTTACAGGGCAAGCCCTTTAGACCATGTGTCAACAGAGATCCTATTCAAAAACATTTTTTCTACCCACAATTCATCATCCACTCTAGTTTCACAAGCAACCAATGGAATCAACTTTTAGGTTTTGAGAACAAAAAGTTTGTATGTAAGCCTTCTAAATCTCAGCAACTTTTTATACTAAATTAGCTTTGGTGACTTATCTGGCAAGTTGAAGAGTAATGCAGAACAAGTGCACTCCAAACTTTAAATTTAGTACTATTACTCATCTGGGACCCAATTTACCAATTCAATTAATTGTTTAACCAATCCTGAATCCTAGATTACGTGAGTTAGCAATTTTAAGGGGTCATTTCTAACGAGAGAGCTACACCAAAATAGTTTAGCAAGTTTGCTACCACCCTTGGAGTGCATCCTGCTTACATGGCTCTTCAAATTTAGTTTAGCTTTGATTCTGCCACTTCCCTAGGAGATGCTCTAAGCTTGGGTAAAAGCTAGAGGTGTTAACAAAATGCCGACATTTTTAGGAATCCCAAACACACCCTACAACTCTCATGATAGTGTTGAAGATGAATACTAATAATTCCCTTTAAAATCTCCATCTGCCTAAATAAGTAGTATAATATGGAACAGAGAGGTTTGCAGTACCTTTGGAGAAGACGGGGGTTTGGCCACTCAGTTGTTCCAAAACCTAGATTCAGCAATTGAAGAAATCAATGCAAACCAGGGAAATGGTACTATATAATTACATTATACATGTATATCTCTCTGTGTGTGTGTGAGTGTGTGTGTGTGTATATATACAGAGAGAGAGAGAGAGACCTTGGAGGCGCGGGTGAGACGATCGCCGCTTTCGCCGACGGAGATGTTGAGGACGAGCTTCTGGACTTTGATCTCTCTCATTGGATTCGACAGCTTCTTCTCCGATGCCTGCCATTCATCATTTTGCGTTCACACAACACAGTCAGTACACTTTTTACCATGCTAAATATATACATTTGTATATGTATACAACAGAAAATGGACATGAGAGAGAGAGAGACCATTGTGAATCTGGAGCGGCAGGGAGCGAGGTTGGAATGGAGGTGGAGAAGGAGAATAAGGCGGCAACAGAAGAAGGATTTATGAGGTTGGCAGTAACTTGGCACAAGCCCTAGGGCTTTGTTTGGTGCTGGTGAAGCACGAAATGACGGCAATGCCCTGGGAGGATGTTAAGCCCATGCTGAATTGTGAGGTGCAGATGGGGAAAACGCTTTATAAAAAGCGTCGGGGAAAAAAATTATTCCGTTGCCGGGACTTGAACCCGGGTCTCTCGGGTGAGAGCCGAGTATCCTAACCAACTAGACTACAACGGAATTGCTGGTGTGGTATTGCGCCAAAACTAATTAAATATTTATTGTAGGGATAGAGTTTAAAGTTTACATTTTAACACCAATTAACTACCCAATGGCAGATACCAGAATTCACTGTGGCTATCTTTCTTTTTTTTTTTCCCTTGTGCAACTGAAATTGTCATACAACTAAAGGTTCAAATTATCAATTACAGTCATAAATAACAAACAACATAAACGGCAAATTAAGGCCTAACTCGGCCAATGCCCAAGTAATCTTCAAGTATGAGGTGGTGGATTGATTGGGGGACTCTTTAGTCACAACTCACTTCTCCAGTTGTTCAGCTTAAATGTGTGTCAGATAATCTGCACTTTGATTAGCCTCTCTATAGATATGGACAAGAGTAGATCTTGTATGTTCTAATAGTGTTTTTGCATCAGAGGCTAGGGCGAATTGTGGTTGTCCAGAGGTGTAGCCTTCACTAATTATTTAGACAGCAATGGTCGAATATGTTTCAATCCTCACATTGTACAAAAACCCTTTTCAAAGATGATGGTAAGCCTCATGTATATTCTCCAGAGCTCTGCCTCTAAACTTGATCTACAGTTGAGTTTTCCATAATATCCTAGAATCCACGTGCTTGTATGATCTCTGAAAAAGCTATCACATTGTACAAACCCTTTTCAAAGAGGGAGACTTTTTGACAAGGACTAATTACGGAGTGCAACCCGTAATTGGACCATCCAAACTTTTCGTACTCCCTACGGTCTTTATCAACACGTCCATTCCAAAATTACCCCCACATTTTAAACTTCCCAAAAACCAAAGAAAGCATCCGCGAGAGAGAGAGAGAGATATTTGCTGATATGTGCGGGCTGCAGGGGTGGCTCCGGGCTCCGACGGAGGAAGATTATGGGGTTGCTGTGGATCAAAGATGGGGACAGAGAAGGAGTCTACGGAGCTGGAGTCGGAGACGGAGTTGTTATCACAATCTCCGGAACCGTAGGTAAGCTACAAAGTGCAACGGCTCTTCTTCTTCTTCTTCGTTGCTGTCGTCAGACATAGCTATTTCCACAAGTATTCCTGTATCAAATACTATATGTATTTAAAGTTCAATTTAAAACTCGTGCACCAAAATTGGATTTTTTCAGGAATTTCTCTCACATGCATTTGGTAGTGATTGGTCCTAATTCTCACAGAGGTGATGTTTTGCATATGGCTGGATTCAATCTGATTGCCCCCTTCTTTGAATTGCTATGATCGACAAAGCAAAGTTTCCATATACAGTATCGGTTTTCTCGGAAACCACGGCAGGGATAGTGGTTTTGGTTCTAGGGGAATGCCCATGGATTTAGATCATGTGGGGTGGGTTTTACATAAGTGGGCTATTGTAATTTGTGGCTACCACCATATTTGTGTATTTGTCCAATTTTATTGACTAATGTGTGAAGGAAAAATCAACAGATTCTGTGAGAAATTGAAAAATTGAAAAATTAAAAAATTAAAATCCAAAATCAACATTTTTGGATAATGACATTTTTTTGGGGGGGCTTTATTCTTCTTTACTAAAAAATATTTGAATTAGGATCATAAGTTTTATTTTTCCCATTCTCTCGTCGAGACGAACTAATAATCTTCAAAAATTTGACGCGAAACTAAAAAGAGACAAAAAAAATTGAATAAAGACAAAATAATAAAAAATGAAGCATGAGATAATGGTATCTCAACTAAACAGTCAATGTTTGTTCAAAAATAAAGCATGAGATAACTATATCTCAGCTAAAACAGCCTCTGTATCTACAAAAATAAAGCAAGAGTCGTAGTCTCTGACAAAAATGAAGCATGAGATAATGGTATCTCAGCTAAAACATTCTCCGTATCTATAATAACAAAGCAAGATTTAACGCAATCTCAATTAAAACAGTCTTTGTTTCTACAAAAATAAAGTATGAAATAATGGTATCTCAGGTAAACCAGTCTCTCTATAACAAGAGATAACAATATCTCAGCTAAAACAATATCTGTATCTACAAAAATAAAGCAAGAGATAATGATATCTCAATTGAACAGTCTATGTTCCTAAAAAAAAAAAAACCCTGAGATAATGGTATCTCAGCAAAAACAGTCTCTGTACATACAAAAATAAAACAAGAGATAACGGTATCACAACTAAACAATCTATGTTTTTTCAAAAATAAAGCATGAGATAACAATATCTCATGTAAACCAGTCTCTGTATCTACAAAAATAAAACAAGAGATAACGCTATCTCAACTTAAACAGTCTCTATTTGACAAAAATGAAACATAAGATAATGGTATCTCAGCTAAGACATTCTCCATATCTATAAAAACAAAGCAAGATATAACGCTATCATAACTAAAACAGTCTCTGTTTCTACAAAAATAAAGTATGAGATAATGGTATCTTAGGTAAACCAGTCTCTGTATATAAAAAAAATAAAGCAAGAGATAACGATATATCAGCTAAAAAAAGAACACATTAAGCACTTAAATTTTCAAATTAAAAAATAAAATGTTTCCGAGCATAATTTTTTAGCTCTTTAATTTGGTGTCAATTTTTTTTTAAAATTATGCTTGGAAGTATTTTATTTTTCGATCTGAAAATTACACATCTTTTCATGGTAAACTATTATTTTGGAACAGAGGAAGTATTTTTTTGCAAACAAAGTTCGGACAACACAAGCGAATTATTTCTCCAACTGAGAAGCCTCTGTTCGCCTAATAAGTACAGTTGCTTTTTTTTTCGTCTTTATTTGATTTTTTTTTTTTTGCGTTAGTTAGTTTCGTGTCAAGTTTTTGGGTATTATTGATTCTTTTCGACGAGAGGAACCCGAAAAGTAAAAAATTATGATCCAAAGTTAATTTTTTTTTAATAAAGACAAAATGGGTACTTTTGTTGCTTATTTTGTCTTTATTACAAAAAATTAAGGTTTGAATCATAATTTTTTACAAAAAAAAATTAAATAAAGACGAAAAACAACAACTTATTAGGCCAAAATAGAAAATTAAGTTTTGGTGGCAATGCTACTCCTTCAATCTTGTCGGCTAAGTAATTTTTTTAAGACATGCAGAAGGTTGGTTGGCACTTGGCACTGGGATGACACCTATTAAGTAGGGGTGAGTATTTAGTGTTAAATTTTTCCTCATCTCTTGTTCTATTCCTTTCTCTAGAAATGCTTTGTTTTTTTTCTTTCATTCTCTCTCCTTACACTCTCTTCTCCACACGAAATACCCCACTTCTTTTCTCCCTTGTCAATCCACTCTTCTTCCCCGATGAACACTCTGCCGCCGGCAAGCCACAAGATCGGTTCTCTCTCTCTCTCTCAACTAACAACATTTAAAAAAAAAGGAATGGACAATGGAAACCACGTATGGAAGCCATGGAAGTCAGGTTCCATGGCTGCCGCCACCTCACCTCTCCTCCCTTGTTCTCTCTCCTTCCCTACACCTCTTCCTAGGCCGACCTTGTTGCCGCCGCTGTCGCAGCACAAGCTACTCAACTCCCATCGAGACTGATTCTAGCAACGAGTAGGTGGCCAATTGGGTTGGAGGTGGGGGTAAGGTATGGGGCCAGCGGTGGTGCTACGGCTACCATTTTTACCTAGAAAAGAGAGAGAAACTGTATGCGCGAGAGAACAATGCTCGATTGTGTATCCCGACTCCCGAGGGATATTTTTGTCCGTTAAAAGACTTTAAACATCAACGCTTTTAAAACAATGGATACGCCACCTCTTACAAAATGTAGCTGGACTAAACAGCCCACTAAACCCAGAACCTTGGACCCTAGCCCAATTTGCCGTTTCAAAGATGATGGCAAGCCCCATGTATATTCTCCAGAGCTCTGTCTCTAAGCTTGATCTATAGTTGAGTCTTCCATAATATCCTAGAATCCACGTGCTTGTATGATCTACAGTTTTTTCGTTACTTTCGTTTCGACAGCCATCCATATTCAATTTGACTATATCTACACATGGAGCAGTCCAAGCAATTAGAGTATTTTGAATCGAGCCATTCTAAAGAGGGAACTTGAACACCTCTGAAATTTCGGTAGCATAGGCAATGATGTTTTCAATACCATAATTCTTATCCACATTGTGGATACTTGCTCGCACACAGGATGGCCAATTATAGCTTGTGTTCGCTAGCTTCAGACACTCATTGCAGCATGTTAGTAGCCCGTTGCGGCGCACCATATAGGTTGAGAGTCAACACTTGGTTTTAAGAACCAAGAAACCATATTGAGATTCCATGAATCGAAAGCCAATGGTACGATAAGAGGAAGGTATTTGGCACTCCTCTTCACCTAATCCGAAAGTTGGCCTTTAATTGTTTGAGTAAAAACACTTCAATTATTCTTTTGGCTTCACAAGAAGCTGATTAGTTAACCATTAACAGATGTGATGAGATAATAGAAAATACATAAAACAACAGAATCTACTTTAGAACTTACTAGCGGCCGACACTCGTACTGTCGACCGACACTAACTACTAGTAGCCGCTGCTTGAGGCCATTTAGCCACTACATAGTACATGCGATATTCAACATCTAGAATCCAACATTTAACTAATACTGTATCAATTTTCAAATTCTCAACCTTTACTTGTAGAAGTTTCTAGATTTATACGTAATTCCTCTTTTTATTCCCATAATCAAATCAAATCAACTCTGCAAATACTTGCACTTTTGCCAAATAAGAGATAAACCCCACATCTAAGACATTGCAAATGTACTCATTAAAAGAATATAAAAGAAAAGAATTCATCAAGAAATTCAAACAGAGCTTTCAAGTAAACTAGTAGTATAAATTATCAACAAAGCGAACAAAATTCTCATATTAAGAAATATAATTTTTCGTAGGCATAATACTCCTACCACATTACACCAAAAACTGAACCCATCAATTGCAACACGAGTAAAAGTGTAAAACATCCAACTTATAGCATATAACTCAAAATTACGGCCTTTTTTTTTTTAGAATCGTGTGCTTGAACACTTAACAATACTAGTAGTTTCAGGCACGAGAATTTGCATTTTACAGAAACTAGTAGAAACCCTACCTCTTGAGAACAAAACACCCCAAATGCTAGGAATCAGAAGTTGCGCGCAGTGACACTTTCTTTGGATCAAAACATAGCCCTAAGGGCCTGTTTGGATGAGGAGAAATAGGGATCCAAAAACTTAGGCCCGGATTAATTAATCCCGGCCCCCACCCCACTCTTGCCAAATTGTGAGCAATTTTTGTGGCCGTGTTTTTGACCCCCAACCTCCATAAATATCGGACATTTCCATAGTTATGGAGTGCATGCTAGTTACTCTTCTACCTCTTTGCAATTTCCTTTGGTCAAAAAATAAATTACTTCAGCGAATAACTTTTTATTTTTTTTGCACCAAATTAAAATACCAATAAAGATTTTTAATTCAATACAAAAAAATTAAAAAATTTATATACGTTAGTATTTTACATTTTTGGCTTATTGGCTTGTTGATTTGCTTTGCAATATCTTTCGGATAAAAAAATAAAGTATTTCCCTGCATAATTCAAAAAATAAAGTACCCCGCGCATAATTTTGGATATAAAGTACTTCTGCATATATTTTTTTCCACCAAATTAAACTAATACTCCCTCCGTCCCTTAATAAGTGTAGACATTTCCATTTTGGGTTGTCCCTTAATAAGTGTGTGTTTTGAAAAGTTAGTGGGTACATTTTCTATTTTGCCCTTAAAAGTAGATTCCTTTTTGAAA